>JAOEGS010022513.1:0-17566 GCA_025447755.1 Corythornis vintsioides | reverse complement strand
TCCAGAGATGGAGACTCCACAACCTCCCTGGGCAGCCTGTTCCAGAGCTCTGTCACCCTTACTGAGAAAAAATTCTTCCTTGTGTAATTTTATTATCTCTTACTTTTTATAAGATATTTCTGACCTAGCAAACCCCACAAAAATTCCAAACCAGAATGAAAACCAGTAAAAGGGGCTTTGATATTTTTTCTGTTTATGCCTTTGATTAAATTCGACTTTGCTTACTGCTTTGAAATTATTTAGAGATTTTTTCACTAAAGAAAATACCTCAAGGTCACAATCCCACTAAGTCCTTGGCCTGCATTCAGAAGGTAGCCTAAGAGCAAAAAATTCTATGGGGTTGGAATAAGAACTAGATCTTGATGTAATTGTCTGTTGTGACATATAGAAAAAGTAAAGCCTTTACATTTCTTTCTTCACAAAAATATGCAGGGTATGACAAGATGTGAATTCAGATGTTTCTTGGTTAAAAGTGATCCTTACACCCTGAGAGCCATTCCTACATCCTCCTCTTATCTCCTTGCTAACAAAAACACATTAACCCAGTACCTGTACAGTAGTGCCCACAAACGTGAATCTGTACCCTATGGCTTCCAAAATACTGTCTTCAAACTGTGCTTCTGCCTGTGACATCAAAGCTGCCTGCCTAATCTGTATCAATCTCACTCCTGATGCTTGTTTGGAGAGCTGTCTCCTCCCAAACTGGAAATGTCACAAAAGTTAAGCACATCCTAATAAATCAGTCTCTGGCAAAACTGGATGCATTTGAAGAGTTTATATCCTCAGTTTCAAACAGTTCCTGTCAGAAACCCCTCAAGAATGTCAAGACAGCTATGCTGGTGACATGGCACTCTCCTGGGCAAGTCTCACCCATGTCATTTTAGCACTGGAAAGCCAGAAGAGTTCTTCTGTGCATGACACCTCACTGGTGTGGCATTACTGAGACAATACATCACATGGCTGGGTTCAGAAACTGCACACCACTTTTGTGCAGTAACAACCCCTCACACACCTTTCTGGGCAGCACAGGGATACCAGAGGGTCATTTTAGGCCCACCTTGCCGCCAATTTGTCATGTCATTCTGTGACACCCCTGCACTGCACCAACGCCTACCCACACTACTGTTTGCAGGAAAAGGCGGCTGCTTTCCAGACGTCCCTGCCAACTGAGGAACAGGCTCAAATGCTCCAAGTACCATTAGCTGCCTTAGGGGATTTAGGAGATGTTTGTTGGTTGTTTTTTTTTTAAAGCAAGGTATTTGAGAAAATTAACAACTATGATGAGCCTACTTCACCTCCTCTTAATCCCTGGGTAATACCAGACAAGACAAGGACTAAATCTATTTTTCAGCAAACACATTCTGATTCCACACGGTGTCAGAAGCCAAGTCCAGAAAATCTCTTCAGGTTAAACTCCTGTACATATACCAGTAGGAATTCTGCGTGAATAACGACTAACAGCACAGAAAGAGAGATGACAGGCTGTGCTGTGGGCCAAGGAAAGCTAAATGTAATCATTTCTCATGTATATAAAGAGGAAAAAAAAGAAAAGAATTGGCCCATGACTTGCCTCAGGCTATGTTGTAGAGGAAGGTCATGATAAAATCCACAGTCATGTCAGACAAGCATAGGATTAACTGATTAAAAAAAAAAAACAAAACAAAAACAGAAAAAAAAGTACCAAACTTGAACGGATGCTTTTTTACAAAATTAGAAACAACATCTTTTCTATAGTTACCATTTTCAGTAAATGACTCAGTTGTTTTAATTAGCCTCTCAAAATACCAAGGGGTAAAAAAAAAAAAAAAAAAAAATGAGGTCACATTTCAAGCTCATCTCTTCTCTTCTTTTTCAGTTGGAAAAAAACCTCAAACTATTAAAAATTCAGATTCTGAATAAAGTGGTAAAAGCTTTGTTTTCTCCATACATTTTAAACCAGCCACCTTTGCTGTTTCTAGGATATCTGGTAGGATGCTGTCCCCTCTGCTATCCCACCTTTCAAAGTTAGGAACCACTGACAACTCTTGCTGTCTCTTTAGGAGATACATCTACTTGGTGCCTGAGAAAATTAGATCTTGACTCAAGTCAATTTAATATCAGAGAGAAGTGTTCGCTGCTGGCCTTGCTAGTCCCCAACACTTATTTATTCATTTCCCAGGTATGTTACAAAGAGTAGCATTAGCAACACATGCAGTTGGAAATTGACATGACCTACAGATAGAGGGAAAACAAGAATTCACTCAGCCTGTCCAACTCAATTAAGGATTACAAAGGAATATTTCAATGATAAAACACATTTTGTACCATAAGCACTTCCATGTCAGTAATTAGGGGAAAAAGCACTTTACTAAAGATGTCGAAGACAGACAAAAGAGTTGTCTGTTGTACATACTTGTGTTTCAGAGCTGCTACCCATGCAAACTAGCAGGCTAAGTGTCAAAAGAAGAAGTGAGATTACCATAGTGTCTAAGTTAACATTTATTTAATATGAACAAGTTTACAAATCCACCATGCAATCCACCATGCAATCCACCATGCACTCCATTGGGATCTAGAGAGACTAAAGCACGTCTTTGTGCTGCTTTACCCACAAAACTCTTCCAGCTACAAAGGTCTGAGTGATTTACAAGTATTAACTTTAGTTTTACTGAACCCCTATGAAGAATCAACTGAGAGCACAGAGCAAAGAAGAAATGCTGTCTTTTCTATTCCAGTGCTTTGACCAGGAGATCATGCTTCCTTGTACAATTTCATAAGAATATGGTATTTCATCCTACAAGTCAACTAAGTGATCTGATTACTCACAAAGGAAAATATATTTGTGAAGTACCAATAAACATGTGTCTTCTTGACTGTCTGATGTAGTTATTTGAACAGATTTTATAAAATGCTCTCAGCTGGTTTAGAATCGGAATGCTCTCCACCTATCCAACAGTTAAAACAGAGGCAGTGTCAGAGACATTTCAGACAACTGATTTCTATCAAGCTTGAGCAATGACCTCTATCACTATCATCCCTAGCTCCTCAATATCGTGCCCATAGGAATAGGTCCTTTCAAGAACCTAGAGCTCTCCAAGGGGGATATATCCATTGCAAGCAAGTTAAACTTACTGAATCCATTAACATCTTGGCAGCTGGAAGAAAAAGCTTCTTCATTGTGAACAGCACTGAGTTTGGTAGAGGTCTTGTCAGAAGTAGCCACGGGACCCATCTCCCTCTGTGTGCTGGTCTGAGTCTCCTTCTGCTTCTTGGCTAGCTTCCTTTAGGGTATTTTGAAGAGGGGAGAAATCAAGGTCAGCTTTCCCTCATTAATAACAAAACAATGACAACATATTCTGAAAAAACACAATTATCTCACTTGGTCAGACATGCAGGGTATGTGACAAACTGCACAAGAGGAAACTCCACAACTTTTTAATATAATTTTTGGGGAGTCCAATAAATAAGAGTGATACCAGTCTTTGATCTTAGCTGTCCCTCCCAGTAACTTGTCTTTGCACAAACCTGCATCACCCCAGCAGTAGGAGTGCTATGTCATCCTTGACAAGAGGGTGGCATAAGTAACACCCCTGGACTGGGTGTCAGCAGCTCCAGGAAGAGCAGGGGTTAAGGACAGAGATCAGAACCACTCTCCAGGAGGTAAAAAGGACATCTGCATCCATCCCACAGGAGCACCTGCAGCAGGGGGCGTTTCTCTGAGTGTGCCAGTAGAGTGTGACCTGACTCTGTGTAGCCCGAGGGCTGGAGCAGTTGACCCCAGGCAGAGCAATGCGGACAGCAGTCTCTACTAGATTTTGACACACTCCCAAACTGGTATGAGGATCAACAGACAGTGAAGTGTGGGGTAAATTAAAGGCTCAAAGTATTTTAGAATTGTCCAAATATGCCTCTGTCATGGGAATTTTCTTATTTTGAAGAGCCATCAAAAACATCGGCAAAAGCAGAAACGCTACCTTCTCTGAAAACACGAACAAAGCCAAGAACTTAAGAGGCTCCTCTTTTGCAAGCACAGCTAATAATAAGAAAATAGAGGAACAAGAAAAGTGAGCTGCTAAGCTTCCATTGACATTTGACTGCCCTGTGCTTCATTCTTATCAGAAAGAAAAAGTGTTTAAAAATGAATGTGTGACATTCCACAATCCACACCTTGAAAAAAAAAATCACACTAATCCCTAGCACCAGCAAAGAACTTTGCTTACACAACTTCCATAGATAAGAAAATAAAACAAAATATAAGGGAGAAAAACAGATTACTGTAAGAAGGAGCTTTAGTTTTTCTTTTTTTCCTCCAACTCAAAGAAAAAAAATATGCTAACAACTAAAACATTTTGCAGAGAAGGTTTTCTTCACTAAAATGGCATGCTTATGGTATTACCCATCTTTTACACTTTGTTAAACAGATTCTTAAAAGGATATTCCTTGCAACATATTCCAACAGGTTTTATTTATTCACAGCACATGTCAGAGTGGCATTTACAAGCAAGTTCAAGCACACACCTGAGCCCCCGCCCTTCATGAGATGGGCAGCTAGGCCAGATAGACTCATTTGCAAGGAAGGGCAAAAAAAACCTAAAACCTTTGTCTATGTCTGTGGGAAATGACTATTCTAAGGCAAGGTGATAATCCAGACAAGAAGGCACAGATTTATGGAAAAATGTCTAACATTTGATGCAAACTTTTGAACGAATACATCTGTTTCATCTGCTCCACCAGTTGAGGTTCAGGCTTTTATGGTTAGTGGTTTAAATTCACACCCATAGCTATTCAAATTGGGTACATAATTACAGAGTGCATATTTAGATCTCTCAAAATCTCCGTGGCATAGACACTTCTGCAGATGAAGATGCAAACACAGGAACTGTCCTTGAATGATAAAGCAAAAAGCTGGTGTTTAATGATGTTAAAAGCTTTGCTTCCAGTGTTAGGCAATGTTAGCACAGCCAGTTATAAACTACGAGCTGCAGCCACAGGAGCCCCTTTTTTTTTTGTGTTCTGTGGTACCTGAGGTAACAACAATAGTCTTGAAGTGTATTAACCCTGCTAGGCGGTTATTTTAATCCTTTGGATTTGTTAATCACACGTGGCTATGTGAATTCTTTGGCAACATGAATTCAAATTTCTCAGTGGGAAACACTAATCCAAAATGCCAAAGTCCTTAATAACAAGCACTCTGGACTGCTGGGGTGAGCCATTACAGACAACCACTACTGATGTTTAAAAAACTGAGTCAAAAAGGGTGACTTCCTTATTAAATCCAGATTAAATTATTTGTGGCAATAATTATCTGGAAGTCCCATTGCCTGGTATCTTTTCAGAGATGCCACAAGCTATGAAGAGTCAGAACTGGCAAACTCATTTTCTCTTTCAGTGAATGAGCAATAACATTTCTGCATGTACTAGGTATGAAAAAATAACCCCAAACCCAAGCCCATTAGTCCCCAAAGACCTGCTTACAAAAGCCCTATGCAAAGCAGTTCTACCTGGTCCTGTAGAAGACAGAGAGGCCCCTAAAACATTGGCTTGAATGCCTAAAAAGAAAAGGTGACATGAGTTTAAAGTTCTCAATCTAACTTGCACACACAAACCAGGCTGCTTGCAGGTGGACCAGCTAATGCTGGCGCAGGGTCGGAGAGAAGCCACACAGAAAATTGCTCTGCATCTGAAAATGCTATAATTTTCTTTCAACAGCACATTATCAGTTTCCACCTCTCTCACTCTCTATTTCAAGAATGTAAAATTTCATCATCTAAATTTAGAGGGAAAGGGAAGACAGATCACTTTTGAGGATTTCAGAGCTAAGCTCGCCAGACACATCAAGGGGCTCTCGGTTTCTAAATGTGCCTTTTCTGCTTCCGTTACATGTCTGGATAGAGTGGCAGCACAGGACTAAGCCTATTTGGTCCTCACCATCATTATAATTCATAGAAAGGATTATAAAATCAAATGACTAGCACTTTCTAGAATGTTAGGGATGTGACTTAAACCCACAGCTAGGTAGAGGTTTATTTCCTGGCATGTCAAAATGCCTTTGGAATTGGAAAAGCATTTATCTTGAAATGCAGTTTCCAAAAATAGGGCGCTTCAAGAGATCTCTGTGAACGATGACAGCTGCATCAGCGACAAGGCTCCTGCTCTCCTTACTGACCAGCCTTCCAAAAACACAACTGCAACACCCAGATGAAACTGCTATCGGTGCATTGGTGTCAATCACGGGCTGCAGCCAGCACATTCCCAGCACAGCCTGTCACCAGGCACTGGACAGGCACTTGCTGTCTCATGCATTATGCAGCTGAAAAGGGGAAGAAATAAAGGACCAGGTGGATATCTCAAAGAAGAGTCTGAAACAATCAACATGGGGTGAAGATGTTGAAATGTCAAATGTGAATAAGGTGATGGTAATGGCTGGTTTATGTTTAAATGTAAGGAAAATGCATCAAGGAGAAAATGGGAGTCCAAGGATAGGTGCTACTGAGTTGCCCTTTTCAGTTCAAGGGGGCTTGTAAATGAGATGATGTTTACAGGCACTGTGCACACACAGGAGGGATGAGACAGAAAGATGATCAAAGCAGAATAAAAACCCAATGAAGCCAGCTGTATAATTAGGCAGTTGAAGTTAACCCAGGTAGAGCAAGGGTAAGAGCTACTGGCAGTGAACCTCAACTCAGTGTGTATTTTGAAAAAAAATAAACCCAAAAGGATGGAGATTTGATTCAGATATTTTTGAAACTTGTACCCCTATCAGAGAACAGATATAAAATGCTGAAGCACTATATTAAAAATGTGGGAGTTCCAGTTTAAAAGTCAAGGAACATGAACTTAGTATCAAGTATAAAGCTCTTCCTGCCATGGGCATAAATCACCTCAAACAACAGTTAGAAGTATCTGCAGGATCAGTTTCCTGTTTTGCAGAGGTCTGGATAAACTTCAGGGATTATATTTTGAAGGGAGCTTCAAACTCATCTCTAACTTTCTGTATCAATTTTACATGCACGAATATTGAATCTGTAGCTGCTGCTCCTAAAGAGCTCTTGTACATGAACACTGACAGATTTAATTTTAGATGTTTCCTATGAATTATATACACTATAACACAGATTTGCATGCACAGGTAATTTAGACATTAGGTAGAGATCACGTTAAGTTAAACATGAAATTTACTCATTGAGATGAGAATCGCACATTGCCCTCTTTTTCAGTAAAGAATTTAAAGGAAGCTACCAAATACAACTCATTTTAGATATTTATGCACAGCAACCTGCCAGAAGTACACGTTAATTATTATGAAATCTGCCTAAATTTAAGGCAGGCAGAAATCAGCCGTAAAAATCCCCAACTGGAAGAACTAGCAGTTCTAGCTAGGGATTCTAGCAGTTCTCTGAACTGGGATTCTAGCAGTTCTCCCAGTTGGATCTCGGTCTCCTAGACCTGTAGTAGATCACAAACTCAAGTTGAAAAAGCATTTTCGTACTGATGTAAAAATAAGGGAGGGATTCTATCTGTGCAAATCCCCAACTAGGAGTACTGGGAGAACTCGCAGGCCTGTAGGAAAGGACATCTGTCCCCTACACCTGTAGTAGATTACAAACTCCATTTGAAAGGGCATCTTTATGCTGAGGTAGAAATAATGAAGGGATTATACGGGGCACTGTGGGTTGCAAGCCAGAGGCAACCCTTTTGCTCTGACTGGGGATTGGTAGGGGCTCTGCTGCAATATGTAATGGGGCTAAGACAGGGGAAGGGAAGTTCACAGCCCCAGCAAATGGGCAACTTACTGCTTCACATTGCTGCTATAAGGGCAAATCCTTCACTTACAGACACGCAGAGGTATCTTTACTTGCACTGCTTTAGCACCCACCATGGTGAAGCCAATGTGGTGCAGGATCAGAGGGAAGTCCCCAGAGCAAAGGCGAAGGGATGGGTGGGGACTAGAGGTGCTTACAGAGCACTATACATGATGCGAGGAAGAGATGGAACATACAGAGAAGACAAAAAGTGCTCCGAAGGTTTTGTACTGTGTGTCTACAGAGGGTCTTGAAAAACATAGGCCTGCACTCTCTAAACTTTAGTTGATCAAATTAATCCCTATTTGTGAAGGATATTTACTTACAACCGTAGAAGCTTTAATGAGGCAGACGCATGCACAATACAGTGTAAGCACCTCTGTATAGACAGCCAGCAAACACTGCCCTCTGCAAAGCTGAGGCTTGCAATCACCACACAGACATATTCTAAACAAAGCCTCACTTAATTTCTGGATTTTGATTTATTTTTTTTTTCATTAAACCAGCATAAGCAATGATTCATGATTCTGGTTTCTTTTTCCACCATCTAATGAGAAAAACAGTTTCTTCTCAAAATTCTGATCTAGCAAGTTGACCTGTGCAGGCAGATCCCACCATCCATGGAAGTATAGGGAGATATTTATGTATGTGGTTATACAGGGTTATGCCTATAAATAAAAGTGTTTTATTTCTGTTCAAATGGCCCAAAGACACTGAAAATAAATCCAGCACAAACTCTGTTATTTCAGAAAATGTAAGTATAAATTTAACTTAGTACCTTTGACAGCACTTCACCCCTGAACAGAAACTGCTGGTTGAAACCACCACCCCAATTCAAATTAGTATGAAATTATGACAGGAGTTGAAGGGGCTTCCTATGTTGCAATCATGTCCTCAGTACTCTGGCCAGTTCAGGGGAAAAGGAAAACAACCTACTGGCCCTTGAGTGCCCTTTTCTTATAAATATTAAACTGAGTGCCTGTAACACATACATCTCTGTATTACCAGTAACACTTCTTTGGTCTGATACCACTGTTCACTGTTGATTAAATTTAATTCTGCAACCATAACCCAGTCCAGCAGAAAGAAAACAAAACAAAGCAACCCACACACAGAAAATATTTCCATTCCTTCCTGGTGAGGGAATAATAAAGCCTTGATATGGGCTGCTGCAGTTGAAAACATTGTTGCAAAAGAGGTGTCTGTCACTGAATTCACAATCTCCTTCAAGCAGCTGAACTGCTTGCGCATGTTTTACAGCTGCAGCCAGGCAAGGAAGCAAAGCTCTCAGCCATGGGCTGGGCTGCCATCTTCCAGTGCACACATCTTACAATTCATTAAAATGTAAGTGCAACGTGACAGAGCTGGCAACTCTGTACGAGCCTGAGACAACATTTGGTTTGGTGTAAATACAGAGAAAAAGTTCAGGCATCACCCTGGTGACAGGGATGCAACGAGTGCACCAGGACAAGAACTTCCAAGTTCCCCATCCCTCTCTTCTCATTACAAACCAAAGTTTTGTCCAAGGATCAGAAACCGCAAGTAACTAACTTTTAATGATGGGTAAACTGAAGTACACAAAACGATGTCAATCCTGTGTGATGACTTGGAGAATTAGGTGTAGAGGTCTCCCAGGTTTGTATTTCCATTTAAAGACCTTTATAGCCTTCTCTTTCAGTCATAGAATCCCTTTCTGTATGTTGCAGGAAGTTTTTAATGCAGTGTTGCTATAAAAAAATCCCATAAATATTTACCCATAACTATGTATGCACGAAGTAGCTAAAAGACTTGCTCTTATAAATGACTGGTTCCACTAAAGCTGCAGGTACTCAACCATCTCACTGAATCTGATTTGACAGTCCTGGACTGAAGCAGAACACAAGACGGGCTGAGGCATAACACCAGTCTAGAGATTACCACAGTACTTATGGACCATCTGTGTGAAAAACAGTCACTCATGATATAAGCCTCTCTGACTTCACCAGGTTTATCATAAAGAGCTGTTTATAAGAGTTACTGTTGAAGCCTTGCAGTCCCTAACAGGAAGAAATGCCAGCACAGCAGATGACAAAGGGCTGAGAATAATTATCTGAAAGTAGATGAGAATTACTCTAATAAGCACAACTTTGAAGTCCAGAAACTGAAACTAAAAATAAAAGCCACGTAGTCCATATGGTCATATTTAAAGGTCTGCCAGCAGATCCATTTCGGAACCTGCTTGACTATACTTTAACTCATTCAATTGAATTTTTCTTTGGTACTAAAACATTCATACAATGTCATTGCATAGAAAACATTTAGTTTTTTAAAATCTACTAAGGTATTCTTATTTTTACAATATTCAAAGTAAACTTGAAAGCCTCTGTTCATAAGAGGTTGTAACAGTTTCTATCAGCTTTGGCCAAGAATGACACAGTCCTTAGCAATTCAAGATTTTAATCTGCAATCATAATGAAATATCCTATTTCACATGGAAATTTAAACATGAAACTCAATAAAACTTCATCATATGCTCTTTCATGGATTCTCCCTCTTTCTTCCCTTGCTACTGGAATATCTGTTGTACACTTACCATTTTTCAGGGGAAAAAACCCAAAACCCCAAACAAATAGAGCTTAGTTTTGCCAGATCAGGGAACAAGCCAAATGTCAATCTGAACCAAATGAAGGAAGTATTTATTGTGTGATGGCTATTTCTGTGTTACCCCTACCAAATTGATGCCAGCTTACAGAGCTCATACTTGATGGGAAACCTGCAAAACCATAAGAACAGAGCTAAGAACAAGCTTTCTGAAAAAACAAAAAAACAACAACAAAAAAAAAAACAACAAAAAAACAAACAAAAAAAACCCCCAACCAAACAAAAAAAAAAACACCAAAAAACAAAACACTGCATAAAGTACTAGGGAGATTCAGTTATATTATTTCTGCATCCTGAGCTCAAATCTCCATGGAGCACTTCAGTGGGCTGCTATGAACACAGCCTGATTATAACCTCTTGGTTTTCTCTGCTGTGACATGCTGCATGTGTATGTGTACCTCTGCCTTAATAAATCTTATTAAAGCACTTGCTTCTGCTACTATGGGAGCTCATTGCAACCTCAGGCTTGGGTGACCTCCAGAGGTTTGTCTCTTTGCTTTTCTTGAGTCAGTCTCTTGCTCCCTGAAAAAAAAGTAAATTCTATTACATTGATCCACAAAAGCCATTACAAGACAGCAAAGAGACCACTAAGTGAGAGCGTCACTTTCTCTGTAGCAGAGTAACCCTCAGCTGTCTGCTCACAGCAATGTTGTTGTGCCATTGTAAAAAGGTTCATGTAGGGCTCAGCAGTTGATTCATCTTTTAAAATAGGCAAATCTTAAAATAAAGCAGAGAACATTCTGCCCACATGCTGCCTGCTGAAAGAAGACAAAATTCTAATGGAAAACTGGGGACTGAATTTTTCAGGCAGTGGTTGCAAGGAAATTAAAATAGGAGAACAGCACTGAAGTTATTTGTCTGAAGTTCATGAGAAAAGTGCAGAAGATGAAAGGTTGAGGCAAGAAATGCAACTAGTTAGTAGCACCTACACATTAAAACCATCTCTTACTTTAATACTTATTTAAGCTTGTCTTTACATCTGACTACTTAAAGTCAAATTCCATTCTTGGCAAACCAGTGTGAAGTCTAAAGGAAATGGAGTTACTCTGCATTTACAGTTACATAACTGGGCAAAGTCAAGGCTCATTATGGTGTCTTCAGGCTCCTCACACACTTATTAAGTGAGGAATGTTCCTCTTTCCATTATATTTTGATAGGTCACTGAGATGAAAATTCACTTTGCCAGATGGTACATGGGAATCCTCATATTTAACTCCTTTGGTCTGTTCTTGGGATGTAAATGAACCCATATTGAAAAGTCGTCACCTTCCACTAAAATGGCAGAACATTAATTGCACTCATTTTGCTGACCTGACAAACACCTTCCAGATGTGTCCACTGAACAAAGGTACGGGTTCAAGGCAAAGATGAATTGCAGCAGCAAGCAAAGGAGAAGACTTTCAGGGGTGGCAGACTATGAGGTGCTAGCAGAGCAGACATGGCTCTTTTGATCACTTTGTTGATGTCAAAGTCTGGCAGGTTGCTGCTTTTGGGGGAAGGTTTAGGTCATCGATACCATCGAAAGAGGAACATTCCTCTCAGAGAGACAGGGAGGGGAGGCCTGTTTTAGCAGTAAGACACCTTCTCCATCCCTCCCAATACTCCAGTGGCAGCAAAGGCATCCAACTCAATTCTCCAAGACTCTTTCCTCAGATCATTGATCCAGTCCTCTCCTCCTCCTGATCCTCAGACAACTATTATCATGGCAGAAACAGCTTGGCCTTGATTACTTTCCAGCCCCTCAATCTTTAGACAACAGATAGCCCTGGAAGTATTGATGCGTGAAGAAATTTCATGCGCCTTAACAACTGCCTTAATTATGCAGCATTGTCATTAGGTGATTTAGATCTGAATATGTGAATCACTTCATCATCCATTGGTCTAAACTGACACTTGGAACCTGGCAAATCCAGGAACAGGGATGTTTGCTGAGATAATGTCAGGCCCCAGCTGTCAGAAAACGTACATTTTTAAAAAGCTTATACCCAGGCCTGAGAAATTCCCAGCAGTAACTCTCAGGTGTGAATTTCCCTACAGTCTGGCTCAATATGATGAATTATTAAAAACAGGTGCAGCTGGGACACTCTGGTTTTGTCCATTAGCATGTGAAGAACTTTTAACCAGAGCTGACACTTTTGTGGATGTGCATATGCTTGCAGACACAGGTCTAGGTACACTGGTGAAAATGGGGAAAGCATAACAGTGTAACATTGAGGAAATAAAACACAAGCTGCTGGAAACACAAGGATAAATGTAATGGTAAAAAAAACCCAACAAAAACAAACCAAAAAAAAAAAAAACCAACCCCACACCACAAAAACGACAAGTAGTAAAAGAAAAGAACACAACAAAGCACAAAATTACCATAGGGTGAGCATGCACATGAAACATCATTTCCAACGGAGTACTTACAAGTAATAGGAGTAGGAATATGCATTTCTTCTAAACATCGACAGCCAGTCAGATGAACAAAATATCCAAAAAGAGAAAAAAAGAAGAAAAATACATAATTAGATTTATAGGAATCTAGGAATATATTATTTTTTTGTCCAGTATACAAAGTATTTGTGCTGCCTGTTCTACTAAGTATTTGTGCTGCCTGTTCTACTGAGCTACTGTTGTCCTACACTTTTTTTCAGGAGCTAAATGTTGGTGATCAATGGAGACAAGGAACACAAGCTGTGTTTCCACTTCTGCTGTTGGCTTGTGTCACTATGAATAAATCCCCTCACCTTTTTCTTAATTTTGCTGTGTCAGTAACATGGGTAATGAGACTTACCTTTGCCTGTAAAGTGGTTTGAGGTTTTCAGAATGGAAAGAAATATGTAAGAGCTATTAATATAAATAAAAGCAAATAATAAAAGTGTCAACTTAAGGACACCACAACTTTGGAATATGTAGACAACGAGCAAATTGTGTAATGATAAATCAAGCTTCATCAAACTATAAAAGGCAAATAGTTCATTAACAATTCAAGCATCACTACATATTTATAGATGATCACTGGCAGGACACATTAGCTTTCTGCGTCACTGTGATTAAGCAGTTTCTATTACAGTTTTTCAACAATACACTTCAGAGAATTTTGGTAAATTTTTGAGCAGTGCCAGAAAAGAAGCCTTGGCAATCAGTTGTATGTTAAGAGGTGGTGTCTTCTGTTTGATAACAGAAAAGGCTGTTTCACAACAGATCCAGCACAATTTACTACATATTAACAGCAAGGCACAAGGGAGCCTCCAAAGCAGCAGCTATGGTTAAGTTGGGGAAAAACAATGAAACATAAACTTCAACCTATTGCACAACTTTAAAGTCCCAGATTGAAGACACAACAAATATTAAGAAGTGCTTAGAAGTATAAATGTAGGGTTCAAGTGTTCACTTTTATGGATGCTCTAAACAGAACTCCCTTAAGCACATGAGGACACAGGTTGCAGCATGTTTACTCTGTCTGCTCAGCCACCCTTTTTGCTATGTATGTATTGGATAACCGTGACTTACACGTGTTTAAAAGGATTACTCTGAAATGACATGTCTTGCCTGGTGGTGGCCCTTGCTATAAACCTGAAATTCTGGCCAGATTCCCAATATATGCCAAAGCACTCGTATGACACCGATTCCAAAGTACACTTGAATGTGTTTCTAACAGAATGCTATTATCCCCTGAAACCTGGAAGCTCTAAATGCCAGGGCACTGAAGCAAAGATGATGAGCTTCACCATGATATTAGTTCCTCTGAAGCTGTAATCAAAGGGAAAAATAATCTGGATATGGAAAATGAGAACCCATGCAGCTGAACACCCCACATCCCCCAAATTATTCCAGAAAACCATATTCTCTTGACAGGCTAGTGACAGATTTCACACAGCACTATCAACTGTAATTATTCCACTTAACATCTCGCTGTACTTTCGACTTTTCCCATGTCTCAGCCAGCAGATATATGTGATCACTTAAGACCCTTAGTTCTCATTAAAAAGCTGCATATCCCTCAAGGCTGCACAGGAAACCTCAGAAAGATTTATTCCAAAAGGATAGAAAATAAATGAACACAAACAAAAGGAAGATTGTATTTTGGAATTGGATAGGACACTTTTGCTCCAATTATCTCAAAATATGCAGCCTAAAATAATGGTTTCCTGAGGAATATTTCAAAACTCTCTGTAAGACCAGTCAGAGTTATGGATCACTATAAACATGACCTGATCCTAGACTGTATCACACAACCTGAAAACCCTGCTGTCATCCACCTTATATACTGAAGGGACAAAGGTCACTGAATGTGCAAATATCCCTTTGTTAATTCTCTCTAGCTCTGGTATGTCCTGCTGAAGAGGCTTTTGGGTTTTATTTAATTAGTTTTAACTAACAACCTAAATCCTAATCCAGAATATGGAGCTGAATTTTCACAGAAGGAACTAATCCTACACCTGACACAGCCCCAAATCTCCTTTTTTGCTACCAACAGCAGTTTAAAGAACTTTATTTAAAGTGACCCCATGACAGGCTGTCTGATCCTATTTATTCTGTCTTATACTTAAAAGGGTCAGCACAGGCTTAGTCCACTGAAACACAAGCCTGAGAAGTGTCACATTCTTCACTCCGGGGAAATGCGAGTCACAATTCCACCGGAGTTGAAACTGTCCAGCTGAAATCAGAACTCATCCATGTTGTTTATCTGCCAGTTGTCAGAGGAGGAGAAAGAGCGAGGCAGAGATGATTTCCTTCACCAAGATGCCAAGAAGCCTTTATTTATTAATTTACAGCTCTTTTTATAACCTTTTAACTTCAAGGCAATTGGACAAGAAGTCAGTGACCCCCTGGGGTGATTGGCTGGGGTGCCACAACATCCATAGTCAAAACATCTTTCTACTGTTTTACAAACAATTGCTAGCAAGGTCACAGCTGTTGAGAACCTTTGCGACCTCACAGGAAGGGAAATTCCATGCAGCAGTATTTTAACATCCACTCATCAAAATCTAATCCATTGGCAGGGGTGAAGTGAAAGGGTATTTCCTCCAGAAAAGAAATTTACGAATGTCTTGTTTGTCTTGTTTCAACTTGATTTTACTAACTGGTCCTGTATTCTCTATTACAAAAAAAACCAAAAACATGTATCTATTATTAAAGGACAAACAAAAAAAAGCTCCTTAGATAATTAGTCATCATAATAAAAATGAGGTATTTCAAGATAGGAATCTATTAATGAAAGAAAGTAGGACTGCCTTATGCAGGCAAATGCACCCTTGTGGGCACTGACAACTACCTGTAAATTAATAGGCGAAATAAAATATATTGCAGCCATTTGTATGTCCATAAAGAGATGATATTTGAGCTGCAAGCATCTAACTCATGTATCTAAAAGGTTCCCAAAAGCAAGAAAACAAATTTTGTAATGGTTTTGATTTTAGATACTTTGAGTCATATTTAAAACATAAGTTTACATATATATATATATATATACACACAGACAATTTTTACATAGAGACACACATAGAGAAACTTTAACAGTCTTTAGGTGACCCCAATGTTCTACTAGAAATTTTAGATAGCAAATTTGAAGTCAAACCCAAATCTTCCACTACATAAACCTTCTGGCTGATTTAATTTAGCTTTATGTATCAAACTAAATCCTACAAAACATTGGCAGTCCCTGGAGATTTGTGCATCTCTATGAATTTTTGCTCTATTGAAACTAGAAGCAACTGGGCAACAGTTGTTGATGTCTTGTATATGAAAGGTTCAAAAAAGTGTGATTTGCTGAATCTCACACAAAGAAAAAGCAGCTTCTGATGAGCTGTTTAATCCTAATCTCAAACCACCGTCTGCTTCCTCTCGGTGTTTCCCTCTCTTCTAATCTTTCCTTCTTCCTTTGCTCTTTGCACTGATTAACAAAATGCTTCATTCAGGAAATTCACTACTGTGCCTATTACCAGTGAGCTATGATGCCCTGGACTATGAACAAATGTCACTGTGATAGGTTCCACCTCCATTTGAAGAAAATTCCTCAAGTTTGACTAATTACATTATTTTTCTTCATTGTTGCCTTTCAAGGCTACACAGTCTTGTTACTGAGGCATTAGCCTTAGTGAACTGAAAATTGGAACTCTTTTCAAAGTAAGGTTAACGCAAAGATTGAATGCAAGAGCTTAAGCTCCTGCTGCAGAAATGGAACTTTGCTGCTAAGCTGTTTTCTCAGACAAGTGTGAGGTCTCAGCTCTGCTCCTCCAGAAGTTCAAATCAGTCTCCAGTCCAAAGCAGCCTCTCCTTTTATAAAAGCTGGTCCCAATTCACATTAGTCTACAAATGAAATGAGCCTGACAGGCTGAAGTTCATCTTCAGGGAACACTTGTCTAGACACAGCTCCAAACCTCCATCAGATTTGATTGGTGGTGCCTATTCAAGGGAGACCCCAGGACTGATGCAAGTGGCAGGTCTGCCAGCGAGACTGGAGGTGCTGCACAGACCCAGGGAGAACAAGCCTCCAAAAACCTCGTTCTACACTGTTAGAGCTTCTAAATTGGAGAAGATTTTGAGGCTGATGAGCGAGTTAATTTCTTATAATAGTTGTGTATTCCAGTGGGTAACCTTGTAAATGACAGGAAACAGGCAGAGAGATACAGGCTGCAGGGATTTTTCCCATTTGCACTTGGGGGAGGAGTGGTAACAGGTGGGAAAATGTAATATTCCAGCTCTAGAAAGAAAAGGAGAAAAATTTGTGTTTCTAATACTGCCACTCACCTCCTTTGCCATTTTAATCTTGACAAAAGATGCCCAGGTTAGTAGAGCCTATGGCAAAGACACATACAGCAAAGTTTTGTCTATGGGAAATCACACCCAGGTTCACTAAACATTGCTGCTTTGGTGACCAGGCCAGTCCCACAGAAGAACGTAGGCACTGTGTTAGAGGCCAGCTCAGGGCAGCCACCACCTTGGAAATTTCTACAGCAAGCAAATGGATTCTCAAGTCTCCAGCCTCTAGCACTTGCTCTGCATTAGGATAATTGATTCTAGGTTTGCCTGTGTCTTCCTGTCTATGAGAAACCAACTTCTCTTGCAGCAGTCATAAGAGCTGAAACATCAGAAGAAACAAATATTGGGAAAAGCTGGATCTTACTTACCTGAGTAAAAACACATTACAAAAAAAA
>JAOEGS010022511.1:9852-20362 GCA_025447755.1 Corythornis vintsioides | reverse complement strand
GGGGGGGCATGTCTTGAGGTCGGGCGGCCCCGCGGGAGGTAGCCGGCACCGCCCTCTGGCCGGGTGGGCCTCTCCGAGAGGCCGAGAGGCGAAGCCGCTGCCTCGCCCAGCGGACTAAGGACGGAGAAGAAGCGGGGAAGAGTCGCTGAGGACGAGTTTCCGGGGAGCGTCGCCCTTCCCGTCGAGTGTACCTCCCGCTCCCGAGGCACTGGCGGGGAAGGTGACCCGGGAGGATGGTGACTGTGGTGACGAAGCTGGTGCACTACCTGCACCTGAGGTAAGGGCGGACGAGCGCGGCCACAGCTCCGCTCCTTCCGACGGGCGCGACCCCCAAAGCGGCCGCCGCCCCGTGAACCGCGTCGCAGGTTTCGGGCTGCGCCGCCGAACCCTCCAGGAGCCGTCGTGGGGTAAAGTGGCAGCTGCCGCCTGCTGCGTTGCGCTGCGGGAATGAGTGGCAGCGGCGCGGGCTGGCTCCGCGAGTGGGAGGGAAGGGAGCGTGTCCGCTCCCGCAGTCGGAACCTGACCCATGTGCGCTCCCTGCGCCTTCGGGCCTCTGCCAGAAGTTCACTGACGTGCGTCTTGCAGCACAACACGGCTCTTAGTGGAAGATAAACTGTTGATGGTTGATAGTCTGACAAGCTGATGTCCCTTACAGCACTTATGTAACTGAATTATAATAGCATGATTTAGGCAAGTTGCATGTTTCTTCTTTTTTTAATACAACTTCTGGGAGGATACATTACTAAGCCATTTTTCCCACTATCATCTATTCTAATTAGAATCTAGCAGATAAATTCAAATAATTTTGCGTTCAGTGGAGGCAAAGCAAAAAAAGTCCAGTCCCCGTGATGTTCTACTTGTATTTTGTTGACTCTCAATTCTTCTCCCCTCTGTGAATGCTTAAAGTGCATCAGGAGGCTTGACCCAAAACATAAAATGTATCAAGAGGGAGCATGCCTTGAGCCAGAAATTTAATCTGTGAAAGCAGTGATAATTTTCTGTGCAACTTTTTCTGTGCCAGCTTTGGGAACTGATTTCACTGGCTAATTTTTTCAAGTTAGCCATAGAAATAAGTGGGAAAAAAAAAAAAAAAAAAAAAAGGCAAACAATTGTACTATTATCATTTTTATTATGATTTAAGGCTTGATTCCTAGGATATCTGGAGTATGTAGCTTTTTTAAAAACAACTATTAAAAATAATAGCATGAATTGGCATGACTTACATGAGAGAAGCATTTAATGTCATCGGGTTTTAACCTGTTTTTTCCAATAGGATGTTTGCGGCTAAAAATGTTTAAACTATTCTGCAATCCTAATAAAAATGATATCTGTAATTGTATAAATTTTTGTTATTTTACACTGCCATTCCTTTGCTGGGCAGATAAAGTATGTCAAGAAGGAAGAATCCATGCAAATTCCATATGTCTGCCTCTCTTCTTTGGTCGTCTAAAGAGTGTTTTTTTGTTTAGCAGCATATTACTGCTGATTTTGAACCAGATCTTCATGGCTCTATTTGCTTTATAACAAACAAACAAAAAAAAGTCAGCCTTAAAGGCTTTCAATATAAAGGGAATTAGACAAGCAGTAATGCAGACAGATGGGAGACATCAGCAAAGCAATAAAGTTATGTTTTTAAACCAGCAGCAGCCTAATCACTGTCAAGTGTTTTGTTGGTATCAAGAGAAAAGATGCAAAGAAGTTGACACGTTTACTAACTTAGAGGAAGCTCTTTTCACGCTGGATGAGCATCGAGGTATTGAGAAAGCATGGTGAACATACCTGAAAATTTAATGAATGTGTGGCCAGTGGCCTGGCTGAAGGCAGAATGTTATTATTTTAGTAGTGAGTGAAAGAAGTCAATGAAATTAGGACTGTTATTAAGAAGTCCAGCAATTTGCTTTTACTGGAGAAGTAGAGCTATTGGAGATGTGGCTGCAAAGGGACTCAGTAAATATATTCATTACTCAGTAGTAACATTCAGCTTTATTGAATGTTATTAGTCCTAAATGAATGTGAGTTAGTATAGGTTTATATTTGTCAAAGCTAAGTAAGAAGATAGATACTTCACTGAATGTTGCAGGAATGGAAATAGTGGCAGTAACTGACACAACATAGGTGAGCAAGAGGTGTTCCCTGGAGCCAGTGCACATCATTGAGATAGAGCATACTTGCACATAGAACAGATCAGGGAGGGGTACTCGGTCATCTCTAGTGAGTCTGCAGGCTTGATGTACTACATGATAGTAGCAAAATCATGTAATACTTTTGTCTATCTGCATGACAAAATCATGACAGATAGGTGATAGATGTTTCAATCCATGCCAGTCAGGATTTTCTAATTATTAATCTACTATTATAATAATATATATCTAATTATTAATCTACTATTAGGCATTACCGTGTGCTTATCCTGTGTGTTCACTACCAAGTGAACAGCAATATAATAGTGAATCCAGAAAACAACAACGTAGATAAGACAATGCATACGTATGAAATTGTCTGACATATCCCTGAAATTGGGGTTGGACTAGCTGATCTTTTGAGGCTACTTCCAACCTCTAATGTTCTGTGATTCTGTGAAATACTATTATTTCTGATTAAATTATTTTAGTAGAGTTCTGGCTAGCCATTTTTTTTTTCTTTATGTCAGGATGGATATAGTTAAAAAACAGTTAAAAGCAAGGAAAACAAAAAATTAGCTGTTTGACTAAGAGTAATTTGGTAGCTGGTGTGCTGGGAAAAATTATCATCAGCATTGTCCCTTTTTCTCCCCTGAGTGCAGCATACACAGAAATGCTGAAGGTCAGCTGTCACCTTTGTATTCTCTTTAAGTTCTTAACCAGCAAGGCCTGGCCCATGAATTGGATTTTAATGTTCTGCTGCAGTTAAGTGAATAAATATTATGCTAATATGTAAGAAGAAAAATATATTTGAAGGTGAGAAACTGTACTTGACAAATTCACAAGAATACAGTTTGTGACAAGATTAGATTGTGCCAGTAATACACTACACTGGGGAAGCCCAAACAATCACTATAATCAGATTCTTAGAGAATCACAACTATTGTAGGATCACAGGATGTCAGGGGTTGGAAGGGACCATGGAGATCTTTTATAACCCCCTGCCAGAGCAGGATCATACACTGCAATCTAATCTAGCACAGGTCACACAGGAACGCAGAAAGGCGGGTCTTGAAATCTCCAGAGGAGACTCCACAGCCTCTCTGGGGAGCCAGTTCCAGTGCTCTGTGACCCTTACTGCAAAGAAATTCTCATGTTGAGGTGGAACTTCCAGTGTTCCAGCTTCCATCCATTTCCCCTTGTCCTATCAGGGCACAAGTGAGAAGAGGCTGCCCCTCTTCTCCGGACACTCAGCCCTCATATATTTGTAAACATTTATTAAATCCCCTCTCAGGCTTCTCTTCTCCAGACTAAAGAGCCCTTTCCTCATAAGACATGTTTTCCAGTCCCTTGCTCAAATTAACTGAATTAACGGTACTTACGGAGAAACAGGTAATTAATTCAAAGCACTGTAGGACTTGCACAGCTAGCAGAAATGTGGACATCATAGGAATCTGTCTTACCTTTGAATTTCACACCTTGAAAAACATCTGATCCTGAAGCTACAGGAACAGTATTAAAACCTTGAGCACTATACAACTATTCTAAAAAATGCTCTTTCTGAAAATCAGAAGTAAATCCATTATAATACAGTATTCAGACTTGTTATAAGAAAGCATGTAGCAGTACTTGGTCTCTTGCACTTAGCTGGACTAATTAGCCCTTAAAGAGGATGATTTTATCCCTATTTAAGTCCCATTCAGGTCAGTCATACATTTCTGATTAGTTTTCAGTCAGACAAAAGCAGAATCACTGAATGGGAATGGATCACACAAGAAAATAATTGTAACAATATGATGAGATTACCTTCTCAGTAAGGGGAGATGTTTTCATATAAATATAAAGTGTATTATATGTGCATAATTAAACACTGTGAACTAGTGAAAGCAGAGCAGCATTCAGAAAATGAGATGAGCAGTGATTCTTGAGAACAACAGACAAAGGAGATGGCTGGAGATAGAGCAGCTCCCAAGGACACCACCAGGCAACACAGGCAAGCTGAAGACAAAGATGTAGACTTATTAATGTAAGACATTCATGAGGGGAATAAACATTTGATGCTACCAAGGCGATTTCCACAGTAAATTGTAAGGCAGAAGTTTGCACTGAAGCATGGCTGTGGTAGTTCCTCATTTTACAAAATGAAATAATTAAGCTACAGAGGTGGAAAACAGCAGTCCCAGGTTTGAACTTCAGTAATTGTTATAAATTAATTATGCTTTTAGAGCCTGACTCTGAAAGTGGTCACATAAAATGTAACAAGATTGTCAACTGAAGCATCACCTAAGAAGACTTTTTTTGGAGCGATCCTTGCTTTTATATGTGAATTTTTTCTATCTTTAAAATGTTGGCCAGAAAATTAAAAAAATAAATAAATTAAAAAGTCTGCTAATATTGTCAGTCACCTCTTCCTTCATCCCTCTGATTCCACCATCTGTATATTCACCAAGGGGTCTCAGATTGTGCAGCATTTGGTATGAGCATGGACTTCTTAAAAATTCATGATCTGGGTCTGTATAGTTTGAGATGTGGCTCATAGACTGAGTCCTGCCCGAGGAGTGTTTCTGACAGGCCTGGCACATTTTTCACAAAGGAGCCTGGGATGAAGAAGTTTAGACAAGACACTGCACAACACCTCAGCATGTGGCTGTGCACGGTTAGCTTGAGGAAGGAGAAGTGAGGAGAGGCTGAGGGAGCAGAGGAAGGAGCATGACTTCCTCCTGTGTACAGGTCCAGCTGATGTTGCTGCTCAGTTCAGTATCTCTGGCTGCCAGGCTTGGACAAAGTGTTTCTCTGTGAAACTGAAGCTTTTTTTCAGAAGCTTTGTCTCTCATAGAGTGCCCCAGAGAACTATCATGATTTCTGTGGTCAACTGTGTGTCTTTGCCTCCACTCTGCTGGTGGCTTGGCACCAGTGCAGCTGTCTTTCACAGACAAGTAAAGGATGCAGGGTTCTGGTGAGTGCTGCGGATGAGGTTAAACACACAGGTGTTATTTTAACTCTTATGCTCTTGCACTAGCATACAAATGGTCTGTATGGGCCACTGCCTACCTAATCTTGGATTTTTCCCAACCTTTCTCCCCCCTCAAAGCCAAACATGTACATAATTTTGTTTCATTTGTAAATTTGTAGATTAAAATAATTATCACATTAGAACAGATATGCCTGAAGTGATGTTGTTGACTTTTGAAGTTCTTGAGTTTACTTTTAGAAGCTTAAGGTATGTTTAACATAGCATCATTGGGTTTTATATATATTTAATGTAGCTACTTTCTATTGCTACTTCTGCCCTAGTGTAGGAACATAGCACAGGGGGATGACACGTTGGAAAGATCTTTCTAGCTCACTGAGTGCTACCTTGTGGTTTATAAAAGAAGCTACAATCTCTAACCCATTTCATAAGTATACTGAGCACTTCTTTTTTTCTTAAGATTAGGTTGTTCGTCCTTGGTGGGTGTGCTGCAACCTTGCTCCTCTTGGTATTAAGAAATGGATTTCTAATTTTCAACTTACAGTTGCTAATGGAAAGTTTCTACACACTTCTTTTTATCAACATTGTCCATTAACTTCAGTGTTTTTTTCAGGCATCACCGAGAAGATCCTGCCTCCATCCTCCTGGTACTCACCCCTTATATCTTTATAAACATTGATGAGGTCACCCCTCAGTCTCCTTTTCTCCAGGCTAAAGAGCTCCAGCTCCCTCAGTCTTTCCTCATAAGAGAAATGCTCCACTCCATCATCTTTGTGGCTCTGTGCTGGACTCTCAAGCAATTCTATGTCCCTCTTGAACTGGAGAGCCCAGAACTGCACACAATAGTCCAGATGTGGCCTTACCAGGGCAGGGCAGGAGAACCTCTCTCCACCTACTAGCCACACCCCTTTTAATACACCCCAGAATGGCATTGGCCCTCTTGGCCACGAGAGCATATTATTGACTCATGTTCAGCCTCCCATCAACTAGGACCCCCAGATCTTTTTCCCCATCGCTGTCCTCCAACAGGTCAGTCCCCAACCTATACTGATACCTGAGGTTGTTCTTTCCCAGGTACAAGACTCTACACTTGCTCTTGTTGAATTTCATTCAATTTCTTCCTGCCCAACCCTCCAGCCTGTCTAAGTCTCCCTGAATGGCAGTTTACAAACTTGAACTGTTCTCAATCTCCTGTTTGTGTAACTGTGTATGTAGTTACATTCCTTATGTGCTACAGTGTCAAATACAATACTGAAGGCCATATACATTTGATCCAATGCAAGCTTTTATATACAAGTTATTTTATTACCAAAATATGTATTTACTTTGGCAACACCTTGTTGCATTTTATCCCAGGTTTCTATTTACTTCTGTGTCTTAAAATATCCTTTCCTCTGAAGTTCTTAAAAAGACATCCACAGTATCAATCTTGGAGTAACATGTGTAAAGTTGTTGGTTTTTCAGTTTTTCTGAATTATATTTACTAAATCGACTTTCTCTAGTTATGTGGCATGAGCTCTTTTTATTTTTAATTAAATAAAAATTCATTTTTATTATTAATTTTTCTTTGAAGCTGAGAAGTGCTAGTCATATTCAACTTTAGACAAATACTAATTGCTAAAAATACAACATAGATGAATGAATATGGCAAAAGAAACATTTGTAAAAAAATGTTAACTTCTGTGAAGGAATTCAGATTACTAGAGCAATGTGTTTTTGGTATAGGAATGATGAATTCCAGAAATCAACATTCATCTATGTATGTGTGAGTCAAACATACAGGGTTGAAAAAACTCCCCAGATTATACAATATTAAATCAAGCAATAAGCAATAATTTCATTACCTGGTAAACTGACAAAGGAACTGCAAAATCAGAACTCTGATTTTGCCACATAAAATTAGCAGGGGGATGGATTTTATAGCCCTTGATTATCAGAAAATTGCCATTTCCCAATGCATTTATAAGAAGTTGTTTGCATTCTTATTGTTTTAAATAAAACTATGAAACTCTGATGTACAAATTATTACGATGGACCTAACATGAAAAAAACCTCAAGTATCCATGGAACGTCCTGCTCAGTGGATTCATTAGATCCAGATCAAATTTGTGGTAAGAGACAGTTTTGACACCCAGGAAAGTGAAGTAGTGGTTCAGTTCGTGCTTTGCAGAACTGTTGCATTGAACTAGGGAAATAGCTGGGACTGTCACTCACCTGAAAGGGAGTTGCTGCAGTTGAGAATTGAGATTCTTGCTGGAAGATTACACTTATGCAAATGATGCAAATGATGGCAAGGTCATCTATAATACTTCTGTAATACTTTTGTTTGGACACAGAAATGAACAAAGATTCTAAGTGCAATTAGTTCAGTGGAAAGAAGGCTAGACCACTTCTAGATAAGAATTGCAAGCTAAATTAATGCAGTTACAGTAGTATATTGTATGTCCTATTTGTCTTGGATGGACCTGGTAGACCAATTTTTATTCTGAATGCTGTTATGTAATACATATTTAACAACAGTTAAGGAATATTAGGGGTCCTGCACTCTTCAGTGTTTCTGATTGCTGTGAATAAGAAATTAACTGCCTAAAGAGAAAGTAACGTGTGTTATTTTGTACCTTAATGGTTTTGCCCTTTGTGAGGAAAGAACTCTGTTCAATACTCTCAATCACAGAAGGGCATCACTCATAGAATGCTTCTGGGTGGAGGCATCTGCTGGGGGCTGGGTTGCTCAGATGTGCCCATGAATGTATATGCGCAGAAAGAAAATGACAGTTGTGATAACATCTGACAGTGAGGAGAGAAATGTCCTTTAGAATCAATTTCAGTCCATCTCAGATGACTAAATCGAGTCTTTGCCATAGAGGTGATCTGTGGGACCTTTGCCTCTGCACATTACTGGTGTGGGATCACTACTGTGAAGGGTGCAAGAGAATTGATCTATGCATTTTTCCTGAAGGAAATTTTAATGCAGTTAAAACAGCTTGGGTCCTATGTGCTCTTCACAGTAGAGAAGCATATGGTCCCTCATTTGTTGGCCAGCACTAGCAACAGATTAACATCTTAGATAAATGCTACATTTTGCTTTTATGACAGTAAATGCAATTAGACCTGAGCATAATGCGACAAAGGATTCCATAGCCAGAGGAAAGCACATGTTTCCTGTGAATTAGAGACCCAGTATTGATTTGTAATTATATAGATAAGATAGAATGGTTTATTTCTCTAATAATCTTTAAAGACTACCATCTGCCTCTAGACAAACTTAAGAAGGAAACTTAATTTGGATAAAAACCTGCTGTGGATCGTTAATTCAGTTAAGGGATCAATTTCTAATAAAATTTAAGGATTGGGCTGTATGATAATCCTGTGACCTACCAGCAGCAGCACATTTGTCCTTAGCTTTTCTTCCCCACAGTGCCCCAGTGGCACTTGGTTTCTGCTAAGTGATATGCACAATATAATCAATAAAAAGTGTCTGAAACAAAACTGAAAGAATTAAAAAGCTACTGCTAGCATAATAGTAATAATAGCAGTAAACCTCATAAAAGTAGAATAATAAAAGTATATTAAAATATGTTAAGATCCAGTTCAATTTGATAAAGAGGAAGTCATTATGACCTGTACATAATGGGTTTAAGTGCAGTACAAGGTGTTATGTTTTCTTTCAAGATGTCTTTTTACCTAATGCAGATATACCATTTTAATTTTTTGGGCATCGTGTTGTTCAGTTATCAGTTTACATCAGATTTATAAATCCTTCCTGTCATTTTTACAAAAGGAGACCTTTCTTCATCTATTACCCTGTTACAGCAGCCTATAGTTTTCTTAGTCAGAAGTTTAGGCCTGTGTCAAAGGTGAGCTACATTAGTCATTTGTGATAAAAGTCTTTATTAATTCTTATGCACTGGGATTAAGATGACTCAAATGCAGTAATCCTCCTGTTCAACTGTTGGCATTATGCAGCCACCTGACAACTGTTTCCTCCTTAATCTACTGGAAAAAAAAATGTGGTAGACTGTTTCTTGCACTGTCACAAGCTCAGCTGTTCCAATTTATATATTAGTAAATATATACATTTATCACAATAAACCCCTCTAAAATATATACATGTATTACATATAGTCTTGTTTATTTTTGTATCTTCTTTGGTAAGTACACAAAGAACCAACTGGCAATTTTCTGCACCCACGTTATTTTTAGTTCTGTAGTTAGGAGTGTGTTATGTGGCAGAGCAGGATCCAAAATTTGTCATGAGAACAAAAACAGGCCTCTGGGGCACATAAGAAATGAGTAAACATTGCATGTCATGACACTTTTTAATTGCCACTCTTGGCAGAAGGTCAAACATGAAGTTCACAGGGTGTTTTGAAGCTACTGGAGCTGGAGGATCCTGCCATGGAGCTTTCTATCAGGCTGACATTTCTGTAATTCCTGCCAGCTGATACTTTCAGGACTTGAAATTACACCTGCCTCAAATATACCCTGAGATTCAAATTGTTAGGATACTTAGGTGAAGCTTGGAGTTTCAAAACTCATCCATGAGAACCTGATTCAGACACTGATGGATCGTGGCTCCACCACAGGTGCTAGTATGACTGACAGCTACCTGTATGTTCACATATATTGAATACATTTGATGTTAGAGGTGAAATAGATGCTTGCTAAATGACAATGTATTCCTTTGAAGTAGAAGGCTGAATATTTATATTTTTTAAAAAATAAAATCTCTGAGTTGGTGCACTGAATAGTGACCACTGTTGGTTGTGAAGTGGGAGAATTTAGCTTGAAGATTCTGTCCCTCTTTATGGATGTTTTCTGAGCTCAGAACACAATGAAGTGCACATATGGATAGAGGGTAGAAAAAAACCCAAAAGGTGTCACAATGAAAGTCAGGCTCATAATTCTGTACATTTCAAGAGTAGAAATAAAAGACTTCATTAAAATTTCAGGTAAAGTCCTGAACATCACCTGGTTTGCGCCCACTGTTCTGCAGCACTGTGTACGTATGCTGTAGATCATGCTAAGGATACCTGTTTCTCTAATACATGGGCAAAGGGAGAAGGATTATGTGTCAGTTTGGGAACTATTATGCTCTGATTCAGATAATTATTACAAATAATCCTAATTGTTGACAGCAGAAATACTCAAAATCAACTCAACTTCAAAAGCAGAACTCCCAACTTCTGCTTTGGGGAAATGGGCTCAATCTCCAAAAATCTACCTACACCAGCCTAGTAACTGCTGAGGGAAGTGAAAACAAAACTGGTCTCTTTATTGCAAAACACAAAATATTATCCTAGTATCAGGACAGAAAGGACAAATGGTCCTACTCTGCTCTCTAATTCCTTCCTTCCTTCCTTCCTTCCTTCCTTCCTTCCTTCCTTCCTTCCTTCCTTCCTTCCTTCCTTCCTTCCTT
>JAOEGS010022509.1:10092-21926 GCA_025447755.1 Corythornis vintsioides | reverse complement strand
ATCTCTGGAGACACTTAAGACCCGCCTGGATCTGTTCCTGGGTGACTTGGTCTAGGTGATCCTGCTGTGGCAGGGGATTGGACTAGATGATCTTCTAGGTCCCTTCCAGCCCCTAAGATCTGTGAATCTGTGAATCTATGAATCATCAGTCTCTCTGCAGCACCACAGCTATTGAGTGCTGATACCACATTGCTATAAATCTATGATCAAGAACCTGAAATTTTTCTCTGGTGTTCATCAGGGGGAAAGGCTAATGGGAAACTCACCATTATCTACCAAATGTTTATATACTATAATCAAATTTAACATACCTTGCTCTTCTCAGTGCTTGTCAGGCCACACCTGGAACACTGAGGTCCATTCTGGTCTCTACCACACAAAAAAGCTGTGAAGAGGCTGAAGAGGGTCCAGAGAAGGCCCACAAAGATGATCCAAGGACTGGGAAGCTGCCATATGGGGAAAGGCTGAGAGAACTGGATTTTGTTCAGCCTTGAGAAAAGAAGGTTTAGAGGAGACCTTGTTACCATGTTCCAGTATTTAAAGGGTGGCTACAAAGAAGATGGAGGCTCCGTTTTTACAAGGAGTGACATGGAGAACATGAGGGGTAATGGGTACAAGTTACTGCTGGGGAGATTCCAATTAGAGACAAGAGGAAAATTTTTCACAATGAGAACAGTTATTGGAATAATCTCCCTGGGGAAGTGGTGGGTTCTCCAACATTGAACACTTTAGGATTCATCTGGGCAGGATGCTGCGCCAGCTTGTCTAGACTGTGCTTTTGCCAAGAAAGGCTGGACCAGAAGATTGCTGAGGTCCCTTCCAACCTTGTATTCTCTGAGTCTGTGATACCCTGAAGAGCATGAAACATCTAGTTCCCCTTTTCTACCTGTGAGGGCAGCTGCATTACAGAGATTCTCAGTATTTTGTTTTTGCTTAGTTAGTATCTCTGGGGAGAGCAGGTGGCTGTGCTGGACAGCTTCATAAGCGGGAGGTCCATTAGTGGAGGTCATGACTCCCCAGTACTCCCTTTCCACCGCTGGCCTCT
Organism: Corythornis vintsioides; assembly: GCA_025447755.1. Lineage (NCBI taxonomy): Eukaryota > Metazoa > Chordata > Aves > Coraciiformes > Alcedinidae > Corythornis > Corythornis vintsioides. The sequence continues at coordinate 20,881 of JAOEGS010022509.1, read as the reverse complement.
CTGGGTCAGCAGATTAAACTTTATGGGCATTTTGGGAGGAAGGATTGGGTTTTTTCTTCACTGTCTCTGCTCACAGGGACCTGTTGAAAGCTCATTCCTGACAGCAATTGCAACTGCTTTGGCCTTTTTGGCACAGGGATGCACTGTCAGACGAGGCCTGGGTTTTGGATTCTCGTGCCTGTTCCTGAAAGAACAGCAACATAAGTGAAGACATTCTATCTGAAAGACTTGGGGAAGCACCAAAACAAACAAAGATAATTGAGGACAGACTTGTAGAAGCCCCAACCACAGGCATTGTAATTCTGTTGGCCCAACGAATGATATCGCATCATCACCTACTCTGTCTAAATAAAGCCATCTCCCCACGAGGACATCTGACCCAGAAACTGCACAGGCACCGACTGGCGCGTGCTCCATTTTTCTCCCCCAGCTTTCTTAAGCCCTTTGGTTCAAAAATAGGCTTCTGTGAGGAACTAGGGGTGAGGAAAGTGAGCTTGCAGACAAAGGGAAGAACTCTGTTCTGAGGGCTTCCCTGCACATAGTTCTTTCTCCAGCGCTCACTTAACCGACGCCTCTGTCCCTTGCAAAGGGCAGACGAGGCAGCACGACCGCGGCCTCCTGGTCCCTGGGCAATCGGAGAAACCCTGGAGAGGCTGCGCCAAGAGGGGGCGGCCAAGAGGCTGCCGGAGGCCACCGAGATCCCCGCGGCTTCGCCGGCGGCAACGGCGTGTGTAGCGCTACCGCCGGTGGCCACACGGTGTCGCCCGCGCCGCTGGGCTGCGCGTCGCTCCCGGGCCGCCCTCCCGCTTCAGTAGCGCTGGGGCCGTGACTGAGGCACGGCAGGCCGGCGAACAGCCCTGTGCCTTGTCTTTTGTTTTTATTTGCTTTGGTTTGTTGTTGTTTGGTTGTTATTATTGTTGTTATTGTTGTTATTATTATTATTACTATTTTCTTGTTTTAGTTTGTTTTGTTCTGTTAATATTGAATATTGTTTTATTTTAGTTTATTTTTTATTTTCCTCCTTTCTTTTCCTCTTCTCTCTCCTCTCCTCTCATTCTCTATCCTTTTTAATTGTTTTGTTCATATTCTCTTTTACTTTTTTTTTTGTTGTTTTGTTTTATGTTGGTCTCAACCGCAGTGTATCTCAGTCACTGACAGAGCTTTTGGGGCTGGCTCTGGGCCCCAGGAAATGTAAACCAAGGGATAATTTTAGGGGCTTCAATGCTCATGGGACAGTCACAAGTGGGAGAAGACACAGGCTCCTGCTGATTAATAAAGTTTATTCATAATCTTAATTCCAGTTTATTAACTTTAGGTATAACAAGTTGTGCGGTAATTGTGGTTGTTAAGGGAGCACTGGCTAGTTTTTTCCTAAAGGGTATATAAAATTCTATGTTATTATCATATATGCACTAAATCTCCATTAAAGGGCCTTCTGTAAATGTTTCAAGGCTATGCCAGATAGAAGGGCACTTCATCTTGGCCTCCAAATGGGGTATTATCTATTTTAAATGCCCTGCAATAACAGTTGCCTTATTTGTCTCCCAGCAAAAAATACAGTGGGTTACAAACGCCTGGTTTTTTTTGGAAGAACTCAGACATAAATTGAACTTCTGCAACTGCTGTATCAGTCATTAGTAAATCTGGGTTCAAAGGTGCACCCTCTATAGAGCCAGGCCACAGTCTTTCACAGTCTGGCGAAGTAAAGAAACTCCAGGATGGAAACTCAATGAGCCTAACTATTCTGCGTCCTTTTATTTTTGTCTCCCTTTTGTATAAATCACACTCTTGAAGCCACTGCTTTTCTTTCGTGGGCACAAACCCCTCATCTTTTAAAGTCTGTCTTTCATGTTAATTGTTTCAACAGTCCAGGCAACGTGCAAAAGACAGCTCCAGCCTATCTCTGTATTGTCTCCTCAGGAATGTTTATAAGAGAAATATACGTTTATACAATAGATGTGACTGTTTCAAAAGGCAGCTAGTGAAGGAGCATTTTTAACGAGCTTAGTTAATCGGGTTGTTTGGTGCCTCCAAGGAAGCGCTCACTGCTCGCAGGACAGAATTGCTGTGGCAGAGCCTGCAGCCAGCGGCAGGTATTGGATGGGCTCCCAAGGATTTCAGCAGTCTTTGAATGAAGGACTCGGAGACAGATATAAGAAGTTGAAAAGTGCAAGCAGCAGCACAGAGAAATAAAATGGAGAGTGGCAGGATAGATGCAAGCGGAGAGCAGTGATGTGTGAGCCTCCGGAGGTGCTGTTTATGTTTGCAAGGAAGATCTCTGCTATTAAGTTCCAATTTGACAGTGCATTTTAACAAACATCGTAGAGAAATATGTTTTCAGGAAGGATGGGAGATACTCAAATCTTCAACTGCAAGGAATCATCACGTGAACCTCAGCGTTTTAGGGAGGTCTGTCAAACTCGATAGTAGGAAAGAAAATAAAAGGATCGGGAAATATTTTGCACTATTTTTACAAAGGCAGTGGAGTAAATGATGTTGTTCTTGTGGAATCTGTGACCTATCTGAAACTGAATCTACCTGAGCCTTATGTGTGTTTTTAGCCCACTTTTCAGAGCCCAGAAATTCACAGTCCTTTAAAAAAAAAAAAAAAAAAAAAAAAGCATTCATATTTTTATTTTTAATGATAACTCATCACTAGATGTTTTAGGACCCATCACTCTCCTGGCAATGGTTTTTACTCCTGTTGTTGAGGCCAGTGTTCTGCTTGTGCGCTCAAAGCCAATACAATTACTCACTCAAGTAGGACCTTGATACATGAATCAGTATTGTAAAATGCAGCCCAGAGTCTGTAAATGGAAAACCTTAGCTCCAATAGGCAGGCTATGTGTCTGGTTTAGCTCTTAGCTCCATTAATATGTCCATTACTTAAATGAGTGAGATAGCAGGCCTGCCCTAGAGTAACAACTTCCCCGCTACCCCATTACAGGAGGCCTCAACATCTTGTTATTTCCCGCCCTGTTCAGCAGCCCTCATGATGTGGGATAAGGCTGCTGGTGACACAACCACGACTTATTTCTGAGGAGCAGGATTTTCTAAATGTGTCCACTAGATAGCACAATAAACTTCCTTCTTTTCCTGTTGAAAAACTTTCTCTCCCACCCAAAGAGCCATTAGCCCCTCAGTCTCAGAGTAATGGTACTTCAGAAGGAGATCAAAGTTTCTCAGATAAGTGTTCCTCTACACAATGTTACCGACACTCCGCTTTGTAAACATGCTTCTTTTTTTATGGTTAAGAAGGACATATAAACATGCCAAGTGAGATGGATAGACTGTCACTTTTTCTTTTTCTTTGCTCTTTGTATGTTCGTGTGTGTTAACTACTCAATGAGTATCATGGTTGGGTTGTGCTGATACCATTGAACGTGGTCTGTCTTTTGTGTAAACAGAGGAAGAAAGATAGAATGGCATGAAGTAATCCCAAATGCATATTTCCTACTGTTTCCAGAGCAGTACTGATTTCCAGAGTCACTGCAGTTCCACTTTCTGCTGCCTTGATGAGAAAACAATGACATTGTCCTTCTGAAAGAGGATGGAGATGTTAGCACTTGAACCCATGTGCTTGGCTACCTGCTTATATGGATGTATCAGACCCAGGTTCTGCTTTAGGACTAAGCTGAGTACTGTAAAACCTAAAAAAGAGGCTTCTGCCTCAGTTAATATTTCCAGGCTGCCTCAGTCCCTTTTAGCTTGAAATAAAGAAGAACATGAGGGCTCTCCAAAGACCTCTGGGAAAAGCTTAAGTCCCACCTTAGAGACCATGGAGAGAGATTGGTCCTAATGTAGGCCATGTCAGTGTGTCTCCATACTGAAGGGAGGGCCATCTAGAAACAGCTGAAAGGAAACCTGAGAGGTGGAGGGAAATGCTCCAACAGAAGCAGTGTGAATACATCCTGTAAAAGATATTGTGCAAGATGTCTTTTATTCAGCTGAAAAACCTGAATGCAAATTTGCATTTTGAATCTATTTAAAATTAAGTTAAATCGGCAACTGAGAAGCTCCCATTCTTGCTCCTTAGAGAGATAGAGGTTTGCAAATGTAGATTTGACTCTTCCAGCTGGAGAAAAACATGAGCTGTGGCCTCTGGTCATGTCTTGTCATCTAGGGAACTAGTCAATACTGCCTCTTGTAGCTTGGATAGTTATTGTCCTTCAAATAACTGTGTATTCTCTGTCATGCACTACCAAAATCTATATATAAGGTAAAAAAAAAAAAAAAGATTAAAATATGAAGAAAAGCACCCCTCCTCCTTTCAAGCCTTCTAGTTAGTTTGCAACCTTTCTACCCAAACTGTAGAACTCCTCAGAGCAAAGACCATGGCTACGTGTCAGGCCAAAGTACTGTCCTTGCTGTGTGATCCTCCAGCACAGACACGGAAGGTGCAAAGCACCTGCTTGCATCTCTCCTTTCAAACCCCAGACCTGAGATTTCTGGATCCCTGACTTAAGAAGAGGATGACAAGGCCCATCTTGTCTTTCACATTTCAGAGCTAACTTACAGGAGTGTAACGCACATCTTTAAAAACAGGTGACACCAGGGATTTTTCACGACAACCTTTCAAACTACTGCAGAAAACCTATGTTCTCAGGTTGAAAGCACTCTTAATCACGATGCGCAAGCTTCCTCTGACATGAATGTGCGGCATCTCTACTAATTAGACATCCCTGAGGGTTATTGTTACTGTAGTGGCACCTAGAAACCACAGCCATGGATTTGGACTTTGACCTCCTCCCAGAAATACAGGCAAAACCAAATTGAACCAGAAGATGAGAAACAATGAATACAAGTAAGACAGGAATAGACAATGGGCTCAGCTCGATGGTGGCTTAGTCACTGGCCTGGTCTTGTAACCATCCCAGCAGAGAGAGCCTGCAGGTGTGAAGGAGAATGCTGGAGCAGTCTGCAGACAGGTGTGGGGAAACCCACCCTGAAGGGCTGTGCAAGTGCAAGATGTGCAAGATGCCTGTTTATAACACAGCTTTGCTTGCTTTTCTGTGTTCTTCAAGGAATTTTTTTTCCTTTAAGTGGTAAATAGCTAGCCTAGCCAAAAGCTTCCTACAAACCAGTTTCTCTTTTTCTTTTTCCTGCCCTTTTACATTCACAGGCAAGGCTACCTCAGATTTCATCTTTTAAGTGCTACAACCAATCCATTAAATAGCGTCTTGTGGACATTTTTTTCAACTCCACAGAGTAGAGTTGCTGAGTGAGAAAGGCATGAGCTGGGCTCTCACTGCTGGGACTTCCTCCAGACCAGCTTGCAGTCCTAAGAAAAATGAATCGGATGGTCTCAGCTCTGTCCCCAATGAGCAGCAGCAGTAGATCACTTTGCAAAAATGAGCCACGCGTAATTTGGCACCATTGACAGAAGACTCACTCGAAGCAGCTCGGGGCCTTGCAGGCTTGAGATAATGTGCTGCTAAAATCACCTCTTGACCCTAACCCAGGAGGTTCCTCCGGGTCACAGGGGAAGAGGGGGGTAGCAGGTCACTGTGAGATACCTTGATAAATATACAAGCCCCTACAAGTCAGCCTGGCATGCCTGCACCAGGATGAGCTGCTCTGTTTATCACAGTAAGAAGAATATGTTTCCTGAGTTGTGTTAGAGGACTCCAGACTTCTCATTTAAGCTGCCTCCTCCTTTTTCCCCTCTGGTGCAGCGAGCCCACCGTAGTGAACTGGTGGCCCTGTCGGAGAACAGAGAAGCAGGCTGCATGCATCTCCTTGTGATGGAGCTGGCAGAGAAAATCGGACACTGGGACAAACAACCATAAATCAGGACTGTCCTGATTAAATCAGGCATGGCTGGCAAGTAAGTTATTAGCCGCCTGTGAAACTAATTGTGATACTGATACACTCAATTTTGCTGTGTCTTTCAAACACTGGTTGTGATGGGAAACAGCTGTTAGAACCTGGAAAAAAAAAAAAAGGGAAAGAGAGAAAGAAAAAAAAAGAGTGCACTCTTACGATTCAGAATCATAATAAAGTCTGTCTTCTCTATTCCCTTGCACAAAAGCTCTTAGATTCTTCTATTCTCCTCTAGACAATTACTCCCAGCAGGCAGGGTCACTCAGGATGAGCACACTATTGCATTTAAAGTTCATCTACTGAAGGGGGGGAAAAAGGCAGAGAAAGGAGAGAGAGAAAAAAAAATCTTCCCATTAATGTGTGAAAAAAATGGCAGCTTTAAAATGGGTTAGAAATTCAGGTTAAAGCAAAAAAAAAAAAAAAAAAAAGAAGAAAATTGTCACACGACATCAGTGGGAGAAAAGATTTTATTCAGTGGTATTGTTTGACTGAACTTCCTTCACAATAACACTAGTGCCAGGATATAAAAAACTGTTTATTTGATGCCTGGACTGGGCAACTGTTATGAGCAGTTAGCATAGGAAAAAAAGGGCTGTTTTGAAATATGTCAGAGGGAGAAGGGGCCTGATCCTGCTGGCAGCGAGCCCTCCTCTGGCTCACACATCGCAGGCAGGCTGTGCTGTGCTGGACCTGAGGGGGGTTGTGCCAGAGAAAAGAGTGCAGTTCGGCTGCTTAAAACCTTTTGCTGTCAGGAATATGCTTCTCTCAAGCCAAGGGCAGGTAGTTAGTCATGCTGTAGTAGTTGTAATGGCTTAAGGGTAGGAACCGAGCAGGGTTTGTAGAGAGAAGCAAGAGACTGGTCTGAGAAGCATAGCTCAAAACCCAGACAGGATTTTGAGTATACAGGCACTTCTTCAGGGCTGAAAAAAAGAGCAGCAAAGCCTAGCTTGAAGTCTGTTGCTCCTCTCAGTCCTGAAGAAGTTTGAGCCCCAAACTCTGTTTTTACCCAGAAATACTTGTTAGTATAAACAATTACCCCTCTTTGTAGACTTCTGATTACAAGGATGACGACATGTATATGAAAAACCTTCCCCTGCATGGTGCAGAGCATACCTGCATAAACAATATCTGGAATTTAAAGATGCTTCCTCATGGGAATATTTATTCTTGGTGATTTTATGTCTTCTGTTCAAGTAACTGTTATGGGCCACTGTTGGAGGTTAGACTTTTCCTGCATTTGATTTGAATCCTTTTAGTCTCAAATACTTTACACCTCCTATTTTTTATTTTTGCCACTTTTCCTTCTTATCTTGTATCCAGCCTGTCTTTCTAATGGTGTGTTTTGTTTTGGGTTTTTTTAGTTATATTTTAGCTATAAGGGTGGAGAGAAGATGACATGCATTAGCTAATAACAATGTGACTGCATCATGAGTTGAGTAATGGAAGGAAAAAACAAATCACTCACGTTTCAAGAATCTAACCCCATCCTCTCATCTTCCACAGTAATATCTCTGGCTTCCTGTTTGCAAACCAGAAATGTTTATTTACAATGTCTTTCAAGACAGCTTTTCATTGTATAATGCTCATGTCATTACATAATGGGTCATAAATGATGTTGGTTGTCATAGAAAAACACAAAGTCATCAAATATTTTCTTGCTTTTTGTTTGCCTTTTGTGGCACAATTTAGAGTCGGCTGCAGTTGGGAAGTCTGAAGGTAAATAATCTTTCCACTAATTCCATCTCCAGTGTGTTCAGTATGTTGGGAGTTTATAAGTGAGGTGGTCTTGATGCTGAAATTTTTTCTTGTATCTTTTCTCAGTAGCCCTGATGTTTCAGGCAGCCTACTGAATCTGTGCTCTGGAAGAGCCAGCCAAGGCTTGCTTGTCTATGGTTTTGTGAACAGAAGCAGAACACTATGAAACAAATAGAAAAATCCAGACCATGAGCATTTGTTTTTTGCATATATAAGGATATGCACTGAACCAGAACGGTATTAGACCCTGGGAGTTTCTACTACAATCCTGAAAAACCACAACAATGGTTTGTGCAGTGTTTGGGGAGATTTTTCTGATCTGAACCATAGAATAGGGACATGTATGAGTGCAATTTGTTGAGATGAAGCTGTGTGCTCTAGTTTCCATTTCCTGTAGCTAACATGGGGACCAGTAAAATGTACAGAATATACCCCAAAAATGCAGTCCTTATTCCTGACTTGAACTGGGGCCTGGCCATCAGACACTTCGAGCTCTTCTGGACCCCCTTGCCCTGTTCTTGTTGGGTGTTCACTTGGCAACAGTACAAATTGTCACTTGTCTCAGAAACCTGGGAGGAGAAGGAAAGCAGCCCTTAAGCCAGAATACTGGGTGGAAATGTTTCCTATGCTCACACCAGTGTGTATCAGGTATAACTCCCCTGAAGCTGCTGCTGAAGCTGCTATTCTTACCTCTGAACAAATCAATTCCTAGCTCTAAAAATAAGTGAATTAGAAATGAGGTAAAGTTATCATTTATAAAATAAACATGTTTATTTGATAAAGATTGTATCCTGTGTATGAATTTCATCAATATCAGGTCTACCTAAGTTCTTCTTAATCTTATTAGGGAGAAAGCAAAAGGATTTTGCATATTTTTACTAAATCAGGAAACCTTTTTATTCTCTTTGTTGGAATAATGGCAAATAAACCACTATCAGGATAAAAGGCAAATGACAAAATAAGTCCATGCAAAAGACACTCAAAACCTTCCATATGTCAAGGTTGAGTGTAGGGAGGATGGAGCCAGACTCTTCTCAGTGTCATTCAATGACAGGACAAGAGGCAATGGGTGTAAGTTGGAGCACAAGAAGTTTAGGGTAGACACACGGAAAAACTTTTTCACAGTAAGGGTGACAGAGCTCTGAAACAGACTCCCCGGGGAGGTTGTGGAGTCTCCTTCTCTGGAGACACTTAAGACCTGCCTGGATGTGTTCCTGTGTGAACTGTGTGTTCCTGTGTTCCCCTCTGGCAGGGGGGTTGTTCTAGATGTTCTTCTAGGTCCCTTTCAACCCCTAACATTATGTGATTCTGTGTTTTCTTTTGAGAGGGCACTGAAAGTCCTTTCTGGACTGCCTGAAATAGAGGAGCCTTCTGAATCACTGATGTAATTCCACTAATGCCAGAGAAACTCCATCTCCTGTACATACCACCTAGTGAGCTTACGGGTACCTATGCAGGAAGAAGAGGGTCTCGTGCCTAATTCTTGTCATAAGATAAGCCTCTCAATAGCCAGAGGTTATTTGCATGGTCCTGTGGCATTAATGCACATCAGTGTTTCGGTGAGCACCTGATAAAATTTCCAGCCACACACAGGGAAGTGCTGGACTAATAAAGTGTTCTTTTAGTGAATTGCATAGACCAAAGGCTTTATCTTCCCCTTGAGGAAATACAGAGCTGTCACAAGCAATATTGCTGGAAAAGTTTTCAGTTACTATGCAAGGTCAGATTACCTGCATCTTTCATTATCTAGGTGGGTGATGGAAAGTTGTTGAGATCTATCAAAAGCGAGGCCTCAATTTAGCAAGGTGGCTAATCAGGTAGCTGACTTTGCCAGGACTCTCTGTGGGCACTTTAGCATTCTGTGTTCTTTAGCAGGCTGCTAAACTGGAAACTGAATTTCAAGAAGGTTCTTGAATGCCATCTTGGAAATTAGATACCCACATTTGCAAGCGGAGATCATAAATTGTGCCAACATTATACACAAGTGGGGTGGGTGTGGGTGTGAAAAGAGGAAAAAATTTGTATGTAGAGGAACAATAGGAGCAAATGCTCTTCTACATCATGCCGTTCATTTCACACCCGTATATTGTATTTGTATTCTGTCTGAAGAAGTCTTCAGAGATGTACATTGCATGAAAACAGTACCCATCCTTTATAATGAATTTTTATTACATAACTCCTACTGTGTTAGCAAAAAAATTTAAATAAATCTAAAAGTACCAGACCTGCTAAGAGTTCCAAACACAGTTCTCATTTCAGGATCCTGGCATGCGCTTGTAAAACATTTAAATACCTATTGGTGGATAAGAAAATCAATTTACTTGTGAGGTGACTAAGTAACAAAACATATTAGAATTGATGTTACAATTAGGAAAAAAAGAAATAAATTGTTTTTCTGCTCATTAATATTTGGATAAATATTTATGAATGTATAAGACAAGCAACCGCTGCCAACACTAGATCTTTATTATGCCAGGCATAGGAATAATTCAGGCATTTAGGCAGCTGCTGGTTGAACTTAGCCCCGGTGGCTGTTCAGCCGAATTTGGTCTGGCCTCTGGAAAACTTTTCTTTGGAATGTACTCAGGTTATGTGGTTTCTATGTGGATTTTGTGACTTACCAGAGAAAAGGAGTGTAACAGTCTGCAGGTAATGGGCTTCTGCAATGAGCTGTGTTTGCCTTGATGGTTGTGCACTGGGCAGAGTGATATTTGAGGTGGACTTCACTGCTCCCCTATGGAGGAGCTAGCCAGACAGGAAGGATTTGCAGCAGTTAGGTTGACAGGGTTGACCAGGCAAACATTTCCAGTCTGGAAGCAGCAGTAGGCACTCCCTCAGGACAGGCTTTCCACTGGGGCCTCATTTTTTTCCTTTCTGTTTCTCAGTAAAGCCCTCCAATCCAGGCACCTCCGTGCACTCCACACATATGGGCTCTTTTGCCTAGTGTTGAACACAAGCCTGCTTGCTCCTTGTGCAGGTTGGTTATCTTATCACAGAGGGCAAACCCTGCTCAGCCTTCCCCCTTCACAGACAAACCAACCATCCTGCTGTCTGGCAAGGTGGATTTTGTGGACCATGAAGGGAGGAGAGGACATTTCCTTTATACAGTGCTGTCCTCCATGTGTACAGATAGGGGTCACCACCTAGAGCCATTTTTCTTTTCTTCCTGATGAAGAAGCACCCAATTTTTATTTCTTTTTTTCTTTTTTTT
>JAOEGS010022508.1:0-13139 GCA_025447755.1 Corythornis vintsioides | reverse complement strand
TTAAGGGCTCCAGTGTGAGCTGACTTCAGTATCACACTCTGAAACACCCCTGTAAAGTGCAAGGTTAAAGTGTAGTGCGGAGTTGAGCACGAATGAACATGAGCATAAAGCTCTCATGGTTCAGAGGCTCAACATCCACATCCCCATCAGGAAGATGGGGTGAATAACTTACTGATGGCAAGTACCAAACAGCTCAGAGCAGAGTCTGCACAGTTCAGTGCTGTTTCATAAGCAGATGGAAGTACTTTTGGCTTAGAAGCTGCTTTGGTTGCATTGCCAGGGGAAGGGGCTTTTCACAAGCACATACTCTGACAGGTAAATTGACACAGCAAATAATCACTCTCTTAAGGGCAGAAATTTAAGTTGGCAGAGGTACCATTTTAAACTTGCTTCTGGGTCTAATTCTGCAAAGTACTGAACCCTTGAAGGTGTTGAGAAGCACCCGACAGTTTACAGACCAAAGGTGTGAAGAAACACTTGGCAATCCAAATGTTTCCTTGAATTTCCAACATCAACCTGAAGCTGTTGTGGTTAGAGAAAAAGAAGGGAGTTCCAGATGTTTATGTGATGAGGGATTGTTTCTTTTGTAATCCAAGGAGGGTGATGTGATCCTGAACATAGCTCCTTTGCTAAGGGAAGAAGCTGTGTGTATTTTTAATGCTCACACTCTGCCCCACCTTGCATTAAATCACTTCAGCCTTTTGGAGTTGTCTCCTCAAAGCCTAGAGCTTTGTGTGCAGGGCAGGGTGGTGCTGGTGGGTGTCTGTCAAGAACAGGTAGTCAGTGATAACAGGAATTACTGTTCAAGCTCACCTTTGGTTGGTAGGACAGAAAATAACTCCTTTATATGGACTGTGACTCCCTGTATTACAGTACTTTGCATGTCTTGACCTGGTTGAAAACAATGCTATTATTTGTGCATTTTAGTTCAGAGCTTAAAACCAAAATATACAAGGATTCAACATAGGCAGGGAACAAGTTTAAAGTACCAGAAAGAATATAAATAGGAGAAAGACATGTTTCTGTCAAGCAAGACCTGATATAGCAAAGGTTTATAGACCCTGAGCAGTTTTCTGTGGCTGGACAGTGTCACTTTCCTCCCTGCCCTCAGTCCACTTCAAGTCTGTCCCTGTCCCCACAGTGGGAATGGTGTCAGAGAACATGCAAAGGATCAACCACTCCTCCCTGTGGTGTTCCTCAGAGATAGCAAAGCCCAGAGCAAACCACATGAGCCAGGGAACACTTCAACTACAACTGCCTGTCAGTAAGTCTGTGCATAGCTTTTCCACAAGCACCTTTGTTTATCAGGTTGGTTCTCATCACCTGATACTATTTGTAGAGTAACTCTGCTCAGGAAGGCTTGGCTTGCAGCTTGATTGCTGGCACTTAGTTCCACGTGCTGGTGCTGGAAATGTGAGCTGCCTTGTGTGGGTGCCAAGGGTTGCTCCACGGCCTTGTGGTTTTCAAGCAGATCACTTAGGATCCCAAACTGTAAGTGTATTCTCTGAACGTTCCCCACTATTGACTGAAAACTCTGTTTCTTCAGAGCGCTTGATACTGAACTGCTGGTTTTGGATGAGTAGCCTGGAATTAAATGGGCAGCAGTGAGAAAACCAAAGATCCCTGGGCAAAGGGATGTCTAATGGCATGTCTGCTGTCCATGTCTAACACAGGCCAGGTCTGACTGCTCCTCTTTCTCCAGGTGTCTGCACGGGAAGTGCGTGGCAGCCAACGTTGCGTACACCTGTAAGTGCACGGAGGGCTACACGGGCACCTACTGTGACAAGAAGAACAACTCCTCAAGTCCCTGCAGGACCTTGAAATGCAACCATGGGCAGTGTAAGATTTCCGAGCATGGGGAGCCCTACTGTGAATGTGAGCCCAGCTACAGTGGAGAACACTGTGACAGAGGTAGGCTTGGCCACGGGGCCTGCCACACTGCTCTGCTGCATTTTGGGTTTGCACCTTTGTTATTCTCTTTTCCTATCTGGGGGTAAGTGGCAAACAGTGAAAGATAAAGCTGAATCAGGCTCTGCAGAGCAATACAGGGAGGAGAAAAGAACCACAGTAGAGCTAGCTAGCTGCTGTGTAACACATGGAAAGGGGCACATCTGTAGCAGAGAGTTTTATTGTCTCCTGACTCCTTAAGGTTTGCTGCTCCCAGAATTCTGGTGGACAGTTTAAAGGGCAGGTCATTGTGAGGTTTACCCTCAGAGCAGTGAGCAGTTAATTGCAATGCTGGGAAAGGTCTTACCCTGCATACCAAGGGCTCTTGTAACTTAACATGAGCAGGAGCCAGAAGGCAGGAGGTACTGCTCATCTGGAGTGGTGGTGAAGATCCTCAGTTTGTTCCCTCCAATGCAGCTGGGCAGGTTTCCCGGGGAATTCCACAGACCATGCTGGACTTTCCTACTAGGGCAGGGGTCCAACTCTTCTGCCCTGACCTGAAAAGACTTCTTGGAACCTTCACCCCTCCTGCCCTTTTTTTTTTTTTCCTGTACAGCAGGAAGAAGCTGGCTTGTATTAATCTTATTTAGGTTGTGCTTTTCCTGAGAATGAACCACAGGCTTTCCAAATTATACACACAGACAGCCTCACCAAAACGGATCTGACTGCAGCACAGCACAGACTTTTTCAGGTATCCCAGATTGCCAGTGTCATGCAGAGCAGGCTGACCTTTGATCCCGAGAAGCAGACCTAGTAAAAATGATCCACATTTTGCAGGAGTGTTGTAGGATTCAACACTCAGCATTCATTAAACCCCTCCAGAACTGCTGATCAAAGCCAGCAGGCCTGGCCTGGCCTCTGTCTCTGGCCGGATATTACACATTTGGGTAACACAAGCTCTGTTCTGAAGGCAGGTACAAAGCAGGGGAGGATTAAGGTCCTTCTCATGCCTGAACTATCATTACAAGTCCAGGGCTTTTGAATCACAGAGTGTCAGGGGTTGGAAGGGACCTAGAAGCTCATCTAGTCCAACCCCCCTGCCAGAGCAGGGTCGCCTGGGGAAAATCTGCCCATCTAGTCACCACTGTTGTCTTTATTTCTTTTTTTTTTTGTTGTTTCCCCTTTCCATCTCTGTTGCCTTCCCCAGAGAACCTCTGCCAAGGAGAGATCATTCGAGAAGTAGTCCGTAAGCAGCAGGGCTACACGTCGTGTGCCACGGCCTCCAAAGTGCCGCGCCTGGAATGCCGCGGCGCCTGCGGCTCCGCCCAGTGCTGCGTCCCCCTCCGCAGCAAGAGGAGGAAATACTTCTTCCAGTGCGTGGATGGCTCCACCTTCACGGAAGAACTGGAGAGGCACGTGGAATGTGGCTGCTCAAAATGCTTATAAGCCCTTCTCCGGTCTCACGCCACTTTAATCAACTCAGAAGCGCTATCAAAACGGGACCTATTTACTTTCAGAGTGAAGAAGAAGAAGAAGAAGAAAAGAATTATTAAGTATATTGTAAAATAAACAAAAAATAGAACTTATTTTTATTATGGAAAGTGACTATTTTCATCTTTTATTATATAAAGTATCGCACCACTTTGGGTATATGTATCTATAGTGAGTTATTTTTACCATGAAACTTTTTTAACAGTTGTAAGAAAAAAAAAATCGAAAGGTAAAAGTTAAAAAAAAAAAAAAAAGATATATATATAAAGAAAACATAGCCTACCAGAGAAATGAGGGGGTGGCTCTCTATGTGTGCACAACAAACAAATGTCAGGGCGTTCCGAGGACCTGCCGCAGAGCTGAAGGGGTCTGAAGACATCTCCAAGGCTCCGGGTGGGTCTCCTGAGAGTGGATCCCCATCCTGCTCAGGCAGCCTGAGAACGCCTCCCTGGGTCCCTCGCCCTGCCTCACACTGCCCACGCTGGTTTGTTCTGTACAGTGGCTCCGCTTGCTGCTCTTGAACTGGTTCCCTGTAGCACATAGGCACTGCTGTAGCTTGAGGCTAACTACATTATTTGACTATTGTAATACTATACTACTTTTTTTTTTTTTTTGCTGTGTATGTTGTATTTATCTGTGTTCACATTATATTCTTCAGCAACTGTATCTCTAGAGCACAGGCAGCTTTATCCAAGAGAAGGGGACGAAGGGAAAGGAAGTGGGGAAATATATGTTGCTTTGGGAAATTTGGGGGCAAAACGTGAACTAAGTGCTAAGTAATGCCTAATAAATGACATAGTACTTTTGTGTAAACTCCTCAGCTATGTTATTTCCCAAGTTTGTGCCTTCTTGCTCCCAGCCTCGAGCCCTTTTTTGGATATGAAATATAAGGAATGCACTGCTACCTAGTTTGTCACTCCTGACACTTTAACTTGCAAAGCTTGTAAAGAGCATGAAGAGATTGCAGGTGACAGAAAGTACCTGCAACGTGGCTTTGACTCCCGCTGTCACTTGAGCCACTGGTGTGAGCTGGGCTGTAGCTGCCTGTTCATCCATACTCTGGTGCCAAGCAGCTGGCTACTTCTCCACAGCTTTTTAACCGAGCAGAAGTTGCACTATATCCATGTGAAGGTGCTGAGCTGACGTTTGTCCACCTTAGCAGCACTCTCTTCTCTGCACGAGGAGAGGCATCACAGCTCCATCCCGTCGTGCTCCCACATCTGGAGCAGGTCAAGCAGCCAAAGCTTTGCCATCTTCTCTCCTGCACTTGCTTCTCCCAGAGGACTCCGTTAGCGACGGCTGTGTTCAGAGAAAATGCTGAATGGGAAAAGGAAATCGATGCAGGGATAAATTCTCACTGTGAATGTGAGGCAGAAAAATGGACTCTGGGAGTGAGTTGGACTTTTGGAGGGTGTTTTGGCAGGGCTGCCTTTCAGGGTCAGTGAGTACGTGCAAAGAGTACCGTGGGTACCTTGGAATTTCTCTTACTGTGAGTTTCAAACATCCCCACCAACCACTAACAGTGTCATTTCTCTCCCTACTGCAGCAAGTATTACAGTCCTTGCTTCAGTTTTGCTTTCTCTAAGAGAGGTAAAGTCAGAGATGATTCCCAGCAGCTTTAAGCTCCTTTGGGGAATGCTCCCTGGTCTCACCAGAAAGATTTCAGATACAGGGCTTCAGCAAAGGATGAGTAGGAAAGTTGTATCAAGATTAAGGCTTTTGTTTGATTGGGGCTTTGGAAAGATGCACAGAATGCACCCTGCCATCACAGGAATGGGTTTTTTTCCCATTGAAGTCACCATGCAGCTGCTACACAACTGGAAAGCTCTGCCATGTGTAGCACTCTGCAGTGCCAGTCTCTCCTGAGTGGCAGCAGTTCATTCGTATTCCTTTGTCCTTACCCCAGCACCTTGAGCAGAAGAGACATAAGCAATGCCACAGCCACCCCACAAACCAAATACCAGTATGTGGAGCCTGCCGTCAGTGAAACACAGAACAATCACCAGGTAACGTGCCAAACTGAAACAGCACAGCTCAGAATCCAGGGAGAAATGAACCCTGGTTGCAAGTACTGTGGGCTGCTTTCCATTTTAAAGATAACATCAGCTCACGGCAGCTGGAATTTGTGGTGTACGAAAAAAAAAAATCACCCAAACCCACAATCTACAGGTTCTAAAAAGTCGTGTAAGTACCTGCAGACCCTTGTGCAGATCAGTGCCTGGCACACTGCTACCACTAATGGTGCAGTCCTGCTTAAAACACCTGCTTTCTGAAGAAGCAGCTGCTGCCATGCCAGGCAGAAGCAATCCAGGCTGAGCAGTGGCTCTCAAGCCCTCTGTGAGCCCTGCTGCACGGTTGGCAGCCGCTGAGCCACCAAGGCCTCCTGAGCACCACCCAGAGCTGGGTTCACTTGGTCCCAGAAGATGGTGACATTCACTCGTGGCCTCACACCTGCTGGAGGGTGCCTTAAAAGGAATGACCTTGCCTGGCAAGGCAAAAGCCATCCACACCTCGTTAAACACACGGCTCTGGGATTCCCTGGAGCAAAGCCTTGCAGCAAAGTGACCAGCGAGGCTGGCCCTGGCCCTTTTCAGTCGTGGTACTTCAGTGTTAAGCGTTGGGATAAAGAACTAAGAGTATCTCTTTTGTAACCAAACGATGCACATTTTTGTATGCTTTTAGGCAGCACTTGCCGTTGGATAGTGATGCTTTCTGTCAATGATTCTCTGACTGGCTAGAGAACTATTTTATGTTAAAGAGAAAATAAAAAGCATTCAGCTGTGCCAAAAATGTGAGGTTAACTGAAGTGTAATTAGCTCTGGAAGTTCCTCTGTAACCTGCCGAATGTTACAGTAGATTTCAGGAACTGCAGGTACAATGCAGTCGTTTTTACCTCTTAAAAGTTTTAATATAAAGTGAAGAAAGATGCTTACCCTTAAAAAACTGGCAATGCAGACTGGTGTGAACCGATGTATTTTATTAATAGATTCTCCTTGTGATGTAAGTTTAAATAAATTGTTGGGTTATGGAAGATTGTAACACCTTGTGATGCAGATTATTTCTAGGTGTGTTTAAGTCTGATCTTTCAAAGCATGTGAGAAAATGGTGGGGGAATGACACACGTTCCTCTTGGAACTGGCTGCAGTTAAGTGTTGTATGAGTGGTGGTTACATATTTTTATGGGATCACAACCTAATGCTTTAGAAGTCTTACACGCTCAGATGGATTAAGCCATGCAGCTTTTGAGCATGGGCATTTTCTTCCATGAAATACTTTATTTGCTGCTTTTTCCTTTTTTTTTTTTTTTTTTTTTAACTGTTTGCAAAAAGCCTGCAGCAAAAATGCACTCACTAACTAATGATAGAATAAATGAAGAAATATTAGGAACTGGGGTCAGAGGAGGGTTGGCTGGGGAAATGGAAGTCACACAGCCAGCAGTGGATGGATGACAGGGATCTTATGATGTCCTGACACACATATAGTCCAGATTTGCTGCCACACTTCTGAGGCTGATATTGTTAATGACCCAGATGCAACAGGCTCCTTCTCTCACTGCAGTCCAGCCTCAGCAGAGAATAAAACCAAGCTCCCACCTCATCTCAGCCTTCCCTCACCCCTGTGCAATGCTCCCACATTGCTAATTATTCTTCAAACCAACTCTTTGAGTTGCTTTTGCTGTTCCATGCAAAACTGGTGACAGCACTCAGCCAATAAAAACACTCAACCTTAATGAGTATCATTAAGCCTGAACTATGAAGGTTAATTATGTAATTGTAGCAGATGGCAGCATTTTCACCTAAAGCAAACCCAGCTGAGCCCACTAAAAAAGCTAAAGGGAACTCTTCAAAGTGGGTAGGGGTTGAAGGAGCTGGTTTCCACACCAGTTAATTGCACTGCTTGTGGCTTTGCAGTGTGCAGGTTCCTGGGAGAGCATTCAAGCAACTGCAGCCCTAGGGTAAAATGCTGCTGTTTGTGCTTCTGCTGGCAGCGCTCTGGGCATCACTTTTTAGTCCTTGGTCTGAGGTAAGCAAGGCTGACAATCTGTCTTCCCTGGGTTCCTTTTTTTTTCTGGTTGGAAGTGGGCTGTTGGATGGTGCTGCTGTTTGTAGAGCATTCACCTCTGGAGGTCCCGTGGGTCTGGTCTTTGTGAGGTTATGAGTTACCTGGTCCCTGTGCCAGCTTACCCAGGCCAGCGGGACAGACTTGGCTGAGTTTTGCCAAGCTCGAGTTGCTCTTGAGCAATCCCTTTAGCTTAAGGCCCAGCAAGACATTGGAATGTAGGGTGTGTTGGGTACCAAGCCCAGGACCTTGTGTGTGAGCTGTGCCAGAACGTTCCCCGGCAGGCACCCTACAGCTTTTGAGGGCAAATGAGTGCCCAGTGATGAGTGAGGCAGCCCAGCCCGGCGCGCCAGCCACCGGCTAGGACAGGGCAGGGTCCCTGCACGAAACGCAGCGCTCAGCTCGCTCCTGCTGCTGCCGAAGACCCTGCCGGGTGGGGTGGGCACTGTGGGCACTGCCACCCGTGTCAGGGTCAGGTCGCTTCACTCGCAGCGAGCGCGGGAAAAGGGCAGCGACCGCCCCCCCCCCCATGCGCGGCGCTGCGCGGGGTCCGTCAGCAGGTGGCGCTGCAGGGCGCCGTTGAGTCCGCTCCGCTTGCGCGCCGGGGGTGGCGGGGCCGGGACCGAGATCGGGATGGGCGGGAGGATTTCGGCGGGAAGGCCCCTGAGGTGGCCATCGGCAGCTTCCTCAGCCGCTCGTGGCTGACCAAGTGTTGTTAAGGGCGTTGTCCAAACGCCTCCTGAACACGGTGGCATCGAGCACCTTCTCTAGGCAGCCAGTTCCAGGGTTTTCCCCCCCCTTCCCCTCGGTACGGCAGTGCTTCCTCGTGTCCAGTCTGCACCTGCCCTGGGGCAGCTTTCAACCATCCCACTGCATCCCGGGGAGGTCAGCACCTCCCTCTTCCCATCCCATCCTCTTACAGCGAGCAACACGGTCACTCCTTCTCTCCAGACAAGCCCAGACTCCTCAGGCACTCCTTATGTAGCCATGGGTGACACACAGACTGTCTGGGGAGGTTTATTTAATGTCTCAGGTTTATTGATCCTGTGCCATCCACATCCCAGCGTTGCTCACACTGGCTCTGTGAGAAAAGGAGCCCCTGCTGTCCCCATGAGCTGCAGCTTGCCATGGGGTCCCTGTCAGGACCTGCACAGGCACCAGCAGCAAAGTGACCCCTGCAAGACCCTGGGGATGGCAACACTTCCCTCCCCAGCGGGCTCCGTGTGCTGGCACCAGCAGCTGGTACCCACAACTGCAGTGACTGTGTCACAAAGCTGCTGTTGATGGCACCACCATTGCTTTCAGTGCTGGCAGCTTATGGAGTTAGAATAGATTCTGCTCTTTCTACCCCAGTTCTGCTGCTGCTGCCTCACACGTGCTGAGGCACAAGCTCTGGGTGCCTGTGGAGTTTGACCCAGCAGGGCTCTATGCCAAGCAGGCAGGTGTACACCCCTGCAGCCCCTGCTACCTCCTGTCGATGCAAGGAAGCCCAGATGTTCCTCCAAGTAGTGGCAGCCCTTGGAGAGCCCTGCAGGCAGCAAAGAGCTCCTCCAGCACCTAACAGAGCACAGAAGTGACACAGTGAGTATGAGGAAGCTGAAATTCATACCGTGACTCGAGGGACAACCTGTAGTTTCACAAGCCGGAGGAACAGAAGTTGCTGCAAGATGGGCTTAGCTTTGCATCTTGTTTCTGCATGATCTCTTGACCTTCTGCTTTCCCAGGATTTCCGTGATTTCAAAATAAAGTGATATTTGAAGTAGTCTGGGGATGACACCATGGCACAAGGGTCACTCCTTTTCCAGAAAAACTCTCTTTAGCAGCTGTTGTGCCATAGCTGGAGAGGAACTGCACAGCCCCTATCCCAGAGATTTCTGCAAGGCAGTTGGAATCCCACGGGATCAAGAGACCAACCTCCTGCACTGGCACCTGCATCCAGCCCCGCCACCTCATCCCCACGCTGAGCCCCAGGGGTGGAGCTGGCACAGGTGCTGTCCCTGCCAAAGCAGATGAAGCCAGAAGCTGGGTCAAGATTTCACCCCCCCGGTAGAACAAGAGGAGGCTTTGTCCAGTACAAGGCAATTTCTTTGTCTCATCCCTGGAAACCACCCCAAACTTATAAATACAGCAGAAGAAACAACATAAGGCAGGCAGTAAATATGAAGCTGTCACTTGAGGAAACTGAAATGTGATGAATTGACAACTGAGGCCATGCTGAGAAGGGTTGTGAGTCACAGGCAAATGACTCAGCCCTGCCTCGGCCACTTTGCTTGCAGAGCAATGTCACAGGAACCAAACACCACAAGGTAATTTACGTTTGGACTTTGCAGCACACCAGATCACATCAGGCTTTCTCCTAGTGTGTGGTGAGAGCATGCATGGGGCAGTAGCTGTGGAGGACCCTAAGCTTCCTTGATCATATCACAGTGTATTTTGTGTTGCTTAAACTGCCCTAATTTTTTCTGGACACTCATTCAGTTCTTGGGGTGGTGGGGCTTTTGTAAAATAGTTATTTATTTATTAAACACCAAAGTATGGCTTAAGGCACTGAGATCTAGATAGGGCAGGTTGGTCATAGCAATAAAGAAATGAGGTTCTAATACAGCAATAAAACAACTTGTCTCATCCCAAAACATCTTTGTAAGGAATACTAGTTGAAAAATATTATTCCTACAGAACCCTCTCACATGGTTTCATCCCACACAGACACTGTACTTTAGGGTAGTTAACTACCATTTGTAATTTGCTATACAAATATACCTACTTTTATATTTATAACTATATATTTACATGTACATTCACCCTCAGATTTATTTATTTATACTTGTGTGGTGCTGAAAGCAGCACAAGCAGGTGTACAAACAGCTCCAACCTCAAGGTGCTTGTATGTCAACACCAGCTGCTAAGAAATAAATGCTCTGAGCCCCTGGCAGGTCTGAGCTAAACCCCTACTCTGAGATGGACCCGAGGGAGCTTGGAGTTGAGCTGGGCTTGTTTTCTCATCTAGTCTGTCTTAGCTGGTGATGTTCAGCTAAAGCAGTTCACCTTCTTGTGAAGCAGAGCTTAAATCCAGCTTCCAGACTTGCTGATTGTGTTTTTAACTGACCCACTAATTATCACAGGGCCCCTGATTTGATTCTTTTGTTTTGTTTTTTCACATGGGGACACAAACTAAGGTTTTCTAGATAAAATAGCTTAAAGTGGGCACCCAGGATGCTCAAATTCAGAACTTGATCCTAAGAAACCCAGGCACAAAACACCTATTTTTGCCCCTGTCAGAGGCTAGGAAAGCAATCTTCCAACCTGCATTGCTGGAAAGTCAGTATTACAAGTTTCTCAGTTGAAGGCCAGGAAATTTTCTGCCTGTTTCAGGAAAACTGTCAGGCTGTAGACTAAGTTTTGCTGCTTTTTACTGGGTTTCACATATGTGTTTATTACTGGGACTTGCCAGGGATGGTATTTCATTTCCTGTAGAGCTGGATGTGTGTAGGAAACATGGAGTGCAGGCAGTGGAGAAAATGCCTCAGGTCCAGAAAGCTTTCTGTGCAGCTCTGTTTTCCCCAACCCCAGCAGAGATGCCCCCTTCACAGCAGGGAGCTCATTTAACACAAACCCTTCCACACCGTGTAGTCTGGTGAGAGGAAATTAAAGATTCTATCCTAAGATCCCAGCATCTATTTAAGAAGGGGCACAAGCTGACTTGCAGGTAGCAGCTAAGTTCTTGTGTTCTCTAACATGTATGTAAATGCTTGTGTGTAAAATTTCAAGAGCAAACTACAGTCACAGTGAAAACCCACAAAGCCACACCAAAATTTCCCCTCTTGAAGAAGAACAACAGGGGAATTTCCACAATTACACGCAGCTTGCAAGAAGAGAGAAGTTCTGTGGCTTTGTTAATACACTCTTGACTTCCTTTAAAGGACAAGAAAACATTAAGATTTCAGAGTAAGTTTTCCAGATACTGACGTTTCAGAAAGGAAGGATAATAAAGGGGAGATGGAGTCCACCTAAGAACTTCATTTTATTTTTTTTTTTAGTGTAAGATTAAAAGGAAGAAGAAATCCTTTTATGATGGAATGAGACCCAGCAAAATACCAGGGCCCAAAGCAGACACAGAATGAGGCATCTGGGGTTGCTCTTAATGCACAAAGGTGGGGAGCAAAGCTCTGCTGGACCTCCTGAGCAGGACCTGAGGATGGGTGTACATCTGAAATCTTTGTGTAGCTCTGCTGTAAGTGACCACTGCCCTTTGCTGGGATTTGACATCCAGAATCCTTTCCTGAAGGAAGGTGGTGCTAAGCAAATGTCATTTGGTATGGAGTACATTTTGCATTGGGTATGTGTTCGGGTGCAGCAGGGGAATGGAGCATGAAGAGGTGGTTCCAGTTTCTACACAAACAGGCTGACGAAGGGACACTTGCCCAGGAGGGACAATTTGGTCTTCAGGCACCTCTCCTGTTCTCCAGGACCGTTCAAAAATGATGGAGAGTGGTCTAGCAATAACCTCTGCCATCTCCTTCAGCACTTTTGGGTGTATCCCCTCAGGGCCCATAGACTTGTAGATGACCAGTCTGCTCAATTGATCTCTAACCCAAGCCTCTTCAACTGAGGAAAGAACTTCCTCCCTCAGACTTCATCTGTGGTCTTGGAGACCTGGGACTCCTGGTAGCCGACCTTGGAAGTAAAGAGCGAGGCAAAGGTGGCATTCAGTAACTCAGCCTGCTCTCTGTCCTCAGTCACCAGGGCACCCCCTTCATCCAGCAGGGCCCACATTGCCTTTAGGCTTCTTTTTGTCTCCAACATACTTGAAGAAGCTTTTCTTGTTATCCTTGATCTCCCTCGCTAGCTTGATTTCAAGGGAAGCCTTAGCTTTCCTTGTTGCATCCCTGCATCCTTTGACAACCTCCCTATATTCTTCCCAGGTGGCCTTTCCCTCTTTCCATTTTTTATATATTTCCCTCTTCAACTTAAGTTTTACCAAGAGTTTCTTGCTCAACCATGCAGGTCTCCTAATTGTCTTACTAGATTTACTGCACTTTGGGATACACTGAATACACCAAACCCTCCTGGGCCACAGCGTTTACATCCATCCTAAAGCACAGCACTGGACCTGAATTCCAGGGCATCACAGAGGAGGGGGGGGCACAAACCGTCCATCTGCACTAGGACTTCTTGCTTTGAAAAACTCGGGAGCTGCGAGCAGCGGCTCCGGGAGCTCCCCGCGTTGTGCCAGCAGCAGCCAGCAGCCCAAGGCGAGGGGAAACCCACCGAGGGTCAGGCCTCCGGTGCAGCGGAGGGAGCCCTGACACCAGCGAATGGAAGGAGCCATTTCCTCAGCTGTTCAACCGCGCGAGCACCTCCCGTCGCACAGGGGGGGAAACGAAAAACACCCTTCGGGCCTCCTTTTTATTTCCTGACAAAGGGCGTTCATGCGGCTCTTGTACCGCAGAAGCCCCGCAGAGGGCGAACTGAAGGCGGGCGGCAGGCGCCCGTGCGGCCCCCTCAGCCCCAGCGCGCGGCGGCCCCTTCAGCCCCAGCGCGCGGCCCCCCTCAGCCCCAGCGCGCGGCCCCTTCAGCTCCAGCGCGCGGCCCCCCTCAGCCCCAGCGCGCGGCCCCTTCAGCCCCAGCGCGCGACCTGCCCCTCCGCCCCAGCGCGCGACCCTCTTCCGCCGGCCCGCGCGCGCTCCCCCCTCAGCCCCAGC
>JAOEGS010022507.1:0-41280 GCA_025447755.1 Corythornis vintsioides | reverse complement strand
AAAACAAAATACTTTAAATATTATAAGTTATTTGTTATATAAGGTTTTTTGATTTTAAACTAGGCATTATTAGTGGAATACAGAGATTGTCATAGTTTGAGCCTTCCTACAGTCTCTTTTGTAAATTTTCTCCCATCTTTTCCTTCTTTCCAAAGTCAAAATCCTTCAGGTTTTGATCCTGAAGTTTTCAAGTTTGTATAAACTGACAGAGCCATATCACTAGGTCTGAATTCAGTTTGAGTTGCACTCTGCACCAAAAATTCATTCATTTAGTGCTTTGAAGTACAAGTGTGATCAGAGAACACACTGTAAAGGTTTAAAAAAAAAAGTACTGCATCAACATTAAGATGAATTATGAAACAAAAATGTATAAATTAATACATTCAGTTTAAAAATAGAGAATAGATCGTGCCTGTATTCACATAATAAAGTAATTTTTAGTTAATAATTAGAAGTTATGTTGTCTACATACAAAACTGTGGACATTTATGAATATGGTGTCTTCTTGTTGGTAAAAATGTTGGTAAAAATAATTAGCATATAAAAATGAGAAATAGTTTATTTGCATAATGTGGAACTTAAATTGCCTGGACTACCCAAAGAAAATAAGAATATGCCATTAGGGCTTTGTTTGCCATTATATATGTCTCTTCCACTTCCGAATATTAAAATTCAAGCTAATAAAAATCAGTATTAAGTGTTTTATGTTGGTCAGCTTCCCTGGTTTGTTTTGTATTTTTATGTTATAAAGAAAAATCTCCTTTAAAAGCTTTTTAAGAGCCCTTTTGTCTTCCATCTGGCATGAAGAGCATTTCTAGAGGGGAGGGGAAAGAAACAGAGTACTGTCTGAGGTAAATTTGATAGTAGAAGATGGGATAAACTAAGAGACACTTAGACTAATTTAATTAATGCCATAGTGAATTTAAGAATATGGTGTTCTCCACAAGCATAAACATAGATCAGTAGCTGAATTAAGGAAGCAGTATTAGACTGCACCTGTTGGGCTGCAAACTGAATTCAGACCTTGTTTCAGTATTGCAGTTGGGACTGGCAGTTGCTGAAGGGATTAAATTATTTAAAGCCTTCAGCTGGCTAGTGTAGGCTCGCAGTAGCTTATAAAACACTTAATCTATTTTTTTAATCTCTTCATATGTTTGCTTTACTTAGACAGTAAAACTATACATGACACACACCTGCCACATTCTGAAGCTTCTTTGTCAGATACTTTAAATTTATCAATTAAAGTAGCCTTTAAACTGTAACCATTTGGGCTCCTTTGACAATACACTTCTTGTTAGCCTGTGCTCGCTCTTTGATGGACTCAAACCCAAACAGAAGTATGCAGACAAAGATAATTTTCCACTTTTTTTTAAAAAAACAAAAAGAGGTTCCCTTCTAAACTAAATGCTGCTCCCAAGTAGTTAATGTTTGCTAACACCACTTGGTTTGTGATTTTAAAAAAGGAACTAATTCCAAACAGTTTTGGAACTATTTTTGCAATCCATTAGCCAACTGCTTACAGTTCAAAAATAGGTAACACGGTTTAGCTTGTTACGTGGTATGCCACTTGTTTCTAGAAAGCTAAGAGTAAGTAATGAGTAGTTACAATATGGATTGGATGGAAAAGCAATCTGGATAGCTGTGCAACACAGGATTAATTAGTTAAATCCTCTTAGGTTTGATTAGCCATTGCTTAGATCTACAGTTTATTTTGTCATTGGTTGCTCCTAGTAATATCCTTCTGTCAAAGTTTATTACTCTGTTTTCAGTGTTTCATCAAACCTTTTTTGTGTCAAAGTGCCACTGAATTAACTTAAAATGTTCTAAATAATAAGCTGAGTAACACCTGGAGTCAATTCAAATCAATGTTGGCATTCTCTGAAGAGTCTTTTTAATAATAAACTTTTTATATTGATAATTTCTGTTTTGCTCAGTAAATGATGTATTACATCTTTTTAATTTGGCCTTCAGTATTAAGTTCCAGGACAAATAGGCTTATATATCTGCTGACAAGGATGAGTGAATGCTTATTCATGGGATGGGATGGCTCCTGCAGTATGCTCTTCATAAAAAGCAGATGCTGGTGGTATTTCTGGCCAACCTCCTTTTCTTTTCCTCCTCGTTCTTTTTTATTACATTGCACTGTGATTTTATTTCTGTAAAATGAGTTTTTGTAGTACCATCAGTACAACCCAATTTAGCTGGTTAATCTACTCTAGATTTATATTTTTTAATATAAGATATAGCATAATCTTGAAAAAATCTGAAGTACATAGAGAATGGTATGCTGAAGTTATTTCAGTAATTAGTGTTCCTTGTCTTGCACTATCTCCATGCTTTTGAAAAACTTGAGAATATGCCATTCTAAAAAAATAAAAAAGAAAAAACCAACAACCTAAGGACATACAGCAATTCTTACCAGAATAGAATGATAGGATTTATGTAGAACAAACTTTGAAAGAACAGTGTTTATTTTCACTACTCCTTCTGCAGTGCAATTTATTAGTTATAATTTATTACAAATATTGTTCAATAGTCATCTAAGTATTGTTTCTTTTGTAAGAACTTGTCTAAAATTCTATTTGACCCTGGATGACCTAGGAAACTTGTCATCTTCATTTATGGGTTATCTAATATGATCTATAGAAGCGAATTAGGTTAGCCACTGTGATGTCCCCAGACCAAACCAAAATGAAATTTAATTACAAATTTAACTTTGAGAATACAATGCCCTTTAATAGAAAATCAATGGAATATCAGTGGTTTCTAAAACCAAAGACAAACCAAAAATCTATTTGAAAGAGAAAAGTGGGGACTGCAGGTAATTAAATGGTACCTTCACAGCTTTCCCATTCCTGAAGCAAAACCAAGATCCAGGTGTCTGTGGAAAATGAGAACTATTCCAGTTTGCTTCCATGCCACAACCTCCTCGAGGAGTATTCCAGCAGCCCCATGGGCTTGGGGTGCAGTGTGTGCCCTGGCAGAGCTCTGCTGGAGGCTGTGGTTGCAGTTGCATTAAACTGCTCAGTAGAAACCTCCGTTCCCAGAGTCGATGAAAATCATGGCACATGAGGACAGGTCCCACCTCTTGAGTGTGCAGGGTGGAGAATTCTGGAAGTGCAAAAAGACTGGTGTGCTCCAGCAGAAAAGTGTTCTTACTATAGGGTAAATACATTATTAAATGTGACAAAATTTAACAGTGTTCAATTTCTAGTGTCGGCTGAACTAATAGTAAATTTTCATATTTCATCATTCAGAGAAAGTAAAAACTGAGCTGACTGTGCAGCTGGTTTTGTACTTCCTGAGAGACCACTGCAGAGCACTATGATTCCCTTTACCTGGAAAGTGAGTTTACTATAAAAAAATAGCACAAATTTTCCATTGTTTTTCTTTGATTCCTTGGCTGGTTGTCAGTCCTGCTGCGTTGCTGGACCCTCGGGGCACAAAGGAGCACTACAGCTACTGTGGACACATCCGTGGCTGGTGCATTAGCTCTGCATTGTTGCAGCAGTGAGAGGAAATCCTGCAGGTCCCCATGTGCCTCTCATTTCTTGACTGAAGGGGCCAGTTTGAAAAACATGAACAAGTCTTTGGCAAAATGGTACCATCATTGCCCATCAGCTTGCCCTGGGAAGAGAAAGATGAGCTGAAGTTCCAAGGTAAGAGTATCTTGCCTGTCTTCTAGATGATGGTGAGGTGCATTGGTGGGTGTCATTCCCATCCTGCTGTGGACACTTCCCACAGTGTGATGAATACCTGATTGGCAGCAGCCACTCTTCCTGGGGCACTGCTTGGTCAGAAACTGGTGAGGCACTGTCAGCACTCCCTGCTGTGGGATGGCCTGTACCGGTTGGTCTCATGACACAAACTGATTTCAAGAACTTTAATAATAGGGGAGTGCCTATCAATGGAAGATGAAACAGACTTTTTTTATTTGTTTTTAAACAAACTCATAACCCAAACCACCTGTTTGGAAAAGTTGCAATACCTGTGTGTTTCCGATCCAAGGAGGGGATTATCTTTGTAAGTTTCTCTTACAGAATAAAATATTTGAGGTGGTTTTACTTGGATTAGCACCTAGATGAGGTTCAGAAAGTTTTGTAAGATTTACCATTCTTTTCTTGGAAGTACTGATTAAACCTGTTTTTCTATTAAGAAAGTCTTAGTAAAGTATTTCTGAAGATGTCAAAGCAAATTTTTAGGGGCTGTGACTGCCTTATTTCTAGGTACATTAGCATCAGGTAAGCAACAGTATTCAGAGAAGGACTGCAGAGAGACAGTTATTTGAAGGTGTCTAGGAAAAAAAATATCATGATTTGCGGAAAGAAGAAGTTAGGTGTTTTCTGTGGACTGTAATTAATTACTTTTAAGCAACATTAGATATATTCCCTGCTACTTACTTCTATTGATAAAATATGTGCTTTCTAGCTCAGATAAAATAATTCTCTGAGCTAATATTGAATTAGGATTAGAGTGAAAAATAGATTTCACTCCTTCATGTTAAACTAATTCCAAATTAAGATGTAGAAAGAGGCCTGAAAAATAAATTACTTTGGGAACATCACAAATTCATTACTGTTTGTCTAATAAATGTCAAGCTTTAAAAATTATACTTTTAAAAGAAACTAAACAAAAAGTATTATTCAGAAGGGAGCTTCACCAAAGATTTTTTAATGAGTAAATTTGATTCCACAGTCACTTAGTGAGGGTAATAAGGTACAGAAGCAATGTAAAATCATTGTAAATAATGTGATCACAAATGATGCTGGAAATTACAGAATTGAGTCTGCCAGACCAGACGGCATTTCTGAGGCTACTGATGAAAGATTTGCTCACTGAAGTGAAAGGGGAAGAAGGATAAATGATGAGATTGGTTCAACCACAATACCTATCACTGATCAGAAATACATCTTGGAGTTGTATTTTTTTCTTTTTCCTTATCTCTATAAGCAAATGAGTTAAAGGACATGAGGTAGCCAGCTCAGTTTTAAGCACCACTTAGTGCAAAGGCTACCAACAGTGATTAAATTAGTTTTAAGTGTCTTATGCTAACAAGTACACTGTTAACTTGATAACAAGGGCATTTCCTATTGTATTTTTAATTAAAGATAATATTTTGAGCTTGGAATTGGAATGTGAGAAAGATAAAGTAATTATTGAATTAAACTAGTGCTTTTCAGTATCAGCTGCTGAGTGGAATGCTCTTCTGGCTTAAAAGCCTCATATAAACAGCTAAAGCAATCGTTCACACATGTAATAGATACAACTATTTCATAAAAAATGAATGAAGAGTTACTCGTACCCTGCTGTGAAATAGTTATTAGTTTCTAGTATAATACATGAATTTGCATGCCCTAAAGAAATGCTAAAGAATCTTTGCTGACTGTAAATTTCATGTGTTAAAACAAAAATACTGCTTTTAAATTCACAAGTAAATAGCTGTTATCATGACAGGCTTTTAAAAAGCTGATTTCCATGTCTTTATGGCAAGTAGTCACGAATGGAACCCCACTAACAATCCAGTACTTTTAAATTTTATTTTATACTTTTCTCAGTAAAATTGGTACAGGCTTTTGAGGTTGTGTTGATAGTTGTGCAGTCAGTGCTTGAAGAAATGTGAAAATAACTGAGCAAAATCTTGGTCCCACCCATGGCAGTGATGAACTTCTTGAGGATTTTAGAGACACTGCTATTATTTCTTGGACTTTACATAATATACAGGTTTTTGTGTTTTGGGAGAGGGAAAACGTTGGCAGCCCTACAATAGTGAGTAACACTGGCACTTGCAAACTTTCTTCTTTCAGGAAATAAGGGCTCCTGAGGCAGGCAGGCAGCTGGTGCACTGATAGGACTCTGCCTATAGTGCTGGCCAACACTGTCTCCTTTTTCCTTGAATGCCCCCTTTTTCTTTCTGAATCCATCTGTTGTCTCTTGTCTGACACTTAGCAAGCTATGTTAGATTTCATTCAGAAGCCATCTTTTTCTTTTATATTTTAGATGACTTTTGACCATGAAATTCAAATTTCTGATCCATCATTTGGGATACTCTGCTAATATTACTGTATTAAATACCAATATTCTGTGTATTTCCACTAACTCCTATTAATTAGTAATTTAAGCGTGATGTGATTTTGATTTTTGTGTAATGTTTGTAACACACAAAGCACCAGAAGATATTTCAATGAAAATGGAATTTTTACTGTTATTCCACCATTGATATTAATAGCTGTGTATGTAATAAACTCAATAAATAAAATAATTGGCATGTGTGTTTTCTTCAATAATCAGTAAGAATTCTGAGTCAAATTAATCCTAGAAACAAATTAACTGATCATAATGAATTCGCACCAGGGATTCATTTATCCAGTGTAGTTTGTGTTGTGAATAACTAACTGTCCATTAGCTTCCTTTCTAAGTCGGAAAACTGCTGGAAACTGTAGAATTTTTAGAACTATAGCAACTGTGTTTTCTAAACCACAAGTCAGTGTTGACTAAAGTAAGATATCTGTAGAAGGATCTCAATTACCTGTTTTCTTGAGCCTTTCAGTCTGTTTTGTGTAGGTTGAGACTGATGCTGAGGGTCTGTTCTTGTGCCTGTGTCCTCATGGCAATTCTTCATTATTTATGGGAAGCTACAACAAGATCATTTAATTGCTGTTGCAAAACTCTGAAGATAACTTTAAAACTTCTGCATGTGCACAGTCAGTAAAATCTCATTCTGATAAAGCAAGGGTCAATCTTCTGATGTAGCATCAAGTTTTGATGTTTTGCAGTCTCTGTCTCTTCATTTCCTCACCAGCTGAATCTCATGGCCATTCATTTTGGTGTTGAGCGTGACATGTCTGAGCATATTTTTATTTTTAGATTTAAAGATTTTAAGATTTGCCATTTTCTTTTCCACTTCTGCTCTGTCACCTTATTGTAAGCATCAGATCATATATGTGTAGGGATATACTCTCTGTTCCAGTAAGAGTGATGTTTATATCAAAGGATGATAAAGCTAGAAACACAGATTTCTTGTCTGAAAATTCTCCCCAAATCTGTTACATGGGTAGACGTGTCTTCAAAAACTGATGCTGTGATGATATTTTAGTGCATTTTACACTAAAACATTTGTTGTTTAGCCAAAATAACATGACCTTTGTCTTACTAAGAACAGTATGTTAAAAAAATAAGGGGGGGGGGGAAATAAAAATATTTATAAATATTGTTCTGTTGTTAAAATACTTCTAAGCTTAAAAAGTGCCAGGCTAAGGCATCACCACCTCCAAGTGCAGATACAGTTAGCTAAGTAGAGAGAGGTTACCTTATCTCCCTTCCATTGTTTGAAGGGAGGAGTGCTCAGAGGTTACAGTGTTCTGTGGACCGTAATGATGGTCTGCTGCTATTGTTCTTGTGATCTGATACTTTCTGCCAAGTGTCTCATTACTAGGAGTGGGCACGGTGTATTTCACTCGGTCAAAACAATTCATTAAACTATTGCTGAACATCACATTTTCCTTTGGGACAGGTTTGGAATGTTACTGGTTTGGAATGTAAAAAAAATAAAAAAAATCATAGTTTTTTAACATCTGGAAGAATTTAGTAGAATATTTCTATCTCGGAATAAAACACATTTTAGTAAAATATGTTAATTGTTGAAGAAGGAAATGTTTGTTTTTTTCTCTTTATAATAGTTCGATCTAGTTTCATAACTCATGTAATTAAAACATGTCTTTTCTGTTGTTCCTTCTGCCTTTTTTGTTGTTCCTTCTAGGAGGAGAGTATCTAATGTGGTAATTTAAAACTTCAGAAGATATTTTTATTTATTATATTTTTATTTATTCTCATGGGGGAAAATAGAGAAGTCTTTAAGATACATGGTTTTAAAAAGTAGGAAAACATATGGATAAGTTCCTGACGTATTAAAATGTTAAGGGAGGGTGTAGGTGAACATTTGCATGCCATGTGCAAACAGACTGAAGTAGAAGTGTCTCGGGAAGGAGCTGTGCCCCAGACAGGTTTGCAGGAGGGACCTGCAGCAGTGCAACAGAAGGGTGGTTTGGTTTTTGTTGTTACTGTGGGTGGACACTAGCTGCTGATAGCAAAGCCCTGTCTCAGTCCTCAGATGCTTTCATGGTGAGGTTGGAGGGACCCAGGTGATGAGGTCATCTTCCATTTAACTCTACCATAGGCTTGGATGCAGTGTAGTGCCTGCCAGTTAAACCCAGCTTCTGTCTGTTGTGCTCTGGTGGGGGAGAGTGTTATATTCTCCATTAAGATAAAACTTCTCTTTGCCATGATAAAACGTCAGCCTAAGCTAGGAGTCAGTTAATCAGACCATTTACTTGAAAAGGCTTTGGAATATGTCCCAAAAGCACAAGCCTAGAAATCTTTCTTCAAGTAAACAATTTTCCCGAAGTCAGTAGACCTGCTAATAAGCAACTACTCACTTATGTAGCACAAATTTATAGTTTAATTCTGTAACTTGACTGCCTGCTTATGTTTAATGTTGTTTATTTGTAAGAATGATGCATTTTGGAAAGTGAGGTCAGCTGGAACATTTGTGGTGTTCATCTGTCTGCAGCCCTTGATCTTGCAATGTATCAGTCACTAAAAAAAAAAAAAGTGGTTACTCAAGTACAAAAATGAAGTGGTCAGTAATGTTAGTGGATGGTACTGTATGAATATTTTCAAGTGCATGGTGCAGAAATAATGCTCAGTTCTAAACAAACATTTTAAAAGTACAATATTTTATATTAAAGATTTTAAAAATTAGCACTTTATCATTGGAATTCCAGTTTGAAATAATTTTTTTAGCTTAAAAAGTAATTTTCCTCCTCCATAAATGAAGCATGTCAATGGGGTTTTTTTTGACTCTTTTTTTTTTCCCGGGTGCTTTGATATAATTAATTTGGTAATGGCTTATTTTTACTACTTGGCTCCAAAATCATGCGTAGCTTTTAATGCCAGCAATTTTTTTTTCCAGAATTGAAGTACAAATTTACTTTCTCATGACACATTTTATGAAGATCTGTCCTTTCTTTGTGGATCTCCTAAGGCATATGCATGAGGCATGATCTACAACTGTGGCTCTTACCAAGAGGAAAACCAGACTGAAAATTAATATATAGACTGAAAAATATTATACCATGCTAAGTGTATCATAGTTACATGATACAGTAAAGATGTTTAAACTACACTGTAGAATATTGCTTAGATTATTTTTGGTCCTCTGTAAATATGAACAAGAACTGAGCATAGTATAAGACACAGCGATGAAGCACCTGTCCAATGTACACCTATTGGTGTAATATGAGCATAAGCAGAGAAATAAGCATTTCTCAGTATCCCTGAACAAAACCATCTGTGACAGTTGGCAGGGTGCCACTCTTGCAAATGACTTACCTGATGGAAGCTGATAGAGAAACCTGTGTGGGTTTTTTTTAATTGAGCACCTGACCTTCCAGTTGGTACAAAGAGCAAAGTATATGTTTGCTTTAAATTTGAAAGCCATTTTCTATTTATGCTCAGCAGCAGAATGTTGGATTTTGGGTATGTCTAGAAAACAAATCTATGGGGAAAGGATCTGGGGAACATTGAACTATGTTTATGTGAATATGGTGGTAATCAGTGTAAAGTGTAAGTTTATATTTTTATGGTTTAAAGAAGTACTTTTTATCACTTTAACTCTGTTCCCTTTACAGGAATTTGAGTCCTGAAATGTTTTGATCCAAAAGCATCATGTGGAATGCTTGTTTCTCAATAAGTCATAACCTTCCCATTCCACTTCCCTTTAGATCTGTACTCAGGCTTGTACACACCAGGTTAGGTGTTTACAGCCTGCATACCTACGGTGGTCACAACAACACGTTGCCAACCAGCATGCTTCAGGGTGGTTTGGGTTTCATAATTTCTACCCAGAAAACTCAAGTGTGTGCAGCTCTACCTTCTGAGAGGGAAAAACACTGCTGTTAGTGCTGAGATTCACTGTCTTCTGGAGCTGATGCAACTCACCCAAAAAACCTCATTTTTTTCTGGGTGTGTTGAATCTGTTCAGTGGGAAATTCTGTGCCAGCAATGGAGTGTTATCCCTGGGAGAACTGAACTGGATACGTGGAGAGTAGATCAAGAAATTGTGAGAGACCAGTTCTCTCCCTTTTCACAGCAATGAACATTGAGTGTGGCTTGCTGTTTTATGCAATTGCACCCTGTGTTGTTAGTGACTGAGTGAAGGGCCTGGTGGATGGAATTACAGCCCTGTGGTCTTACCTTCTCCCATCCTTATCTTTGTGGTTTTGCTCCTCTGGGCAGCTCTAATAGCACAGCCTTGATCAGGACTCCAGTTTGTTCAAGAATTTAATACACAATACACATAACATACACATAGAATACACAAGGAAAAACTTTTTCACAGTGAGGGTGACCGAGCTCTGGAACGGGCTGCCCAGGGAGGTTGTGGAGTCTCCTTCTCTGGAGACATTCATGACCTGCCTGGATCTGTTCCTGTGTGAATTAGTCTAGGTGATCCTGCTCTGGCAGGGGGGTTGGACTGGATGATTTTCTAGGTCCCTTCCAATCCCTAACATTCTGTGATTCTGTGAATTAGGAGTCCAGCTGCTATAAACAACTCCTAAGCTGATACAAACAACAGATACTGACCATACAACCTGCTTTGTTGAAATAGGTTATTGCAGCTTGAGTAAAATTGTTGTAGCCAAAGCAGTTTCTGTGTCTACACTCAGAATTTTGATTAAAATAGTACAAAATGTAGTTGGTAGGTGTGCTGCCAAAAGCTTCTAGGCTGTGTTTGTCCTCGGATCTCTTTTTGCTGCCCAATAGATTATGTCTTTTGGAAATACCTTCTATAACTTCCCATTCTGAGAACTGCCTAACTGCTGCCCATCCTCTGCAAAGGCTCGGAAACAAGGAGGAACAAAGAGCCTTTGGAGGTGTGTGTTTCAATGCTGGAGTTCATAAGCGAATGGAAATGACACAGGCCTCCTTCCCTGAGTTACTTAAGTACTTTGAAACAAAACACTCCCCTCCAAAGGGTATCAGCAGTCCACATTACTTACAGGTGAAGCAGGAGTTTCCGTGTTAACCCCTCAGTTGCCTACCAGCCCAAAAGTACCTGAGAAAATTAGGACAAAGAAGTGTTTACTGTTTTTCAGATGACCAAAAAAAAAATTAAATAATTATTGTGAGGGCTTCTCCAACACAGAGTATTTAACCTCTGATAGAAATGTTCATCAGAGCATTTAAAATTTGCTGATAGTCTACTGTTGTCTTACCATGAGCTGTGGGTAGTTAAAAACTCCTTTGTGGCCAAGTGAGCCTGCAGTGCAAGTAGCTGGACCTTTCCTCACGTTCAGGCCCTTTAGACCCAAGTACAGTGAAATTTGCACCGAGCACAAGGAAGCCTTTAATTGAAACAGCTGCCGAGAAAGGACAACTAATGGATCTTCAGGGAGATGCCATGCTCCACAATAGCCACCAAGGGACTTTTGAAGACATTTGGATTACCCACTGCTGATACTCCCAGTGCAGGCTGAGTGGAAGCCTCACTCAATCTAATTAGCAAAAACTGGAACATGAGGACAAAACTGCCAGTGGTGAGATGTTTTGGGAGGCTCTGTTATTTAGCAAATGTGAGTAACTGGAAACTCCAGAGACAGAGCAGTATAATGAGAAAGGTTAATCACCCCCAAATCACCCTCTTCTAATCCTCAATTAAAATATGTTTCTGAAAGTTGATGACAATTGTTCAAATGTATTAGTGGAGCATTCAATCCCTAATTTTGGTTGTTTTGAGAGGATCAGTATCATTCAAGTTTACAATCATATTTGGATTGTTTGTCAAACTATATGAAGCTTCACAGTGAAAAATAGGAAAATGACTAGAAATAGTTCCTAAAAATCAGCTCTAAAAATGTTGAAACTAGTTAGTATCTGAGGAGTTTTGTTTGGGGTTTGTTGTTGTTGTTGGGGTTTTTTTGTTTTTTTTTTTTGTTTGTTTGTTTGTGGTTTTTTTTGTGTGTGGTTTTTTTTTGGTTTTTTTTCTCAATACACCATAAGCATGTGATGTGATGTGACGTGTATGCCAATGTATGGCTGCGGATAAAATGCAAATTAAATCAGCACATACTGAGTGCTTTGTTTCATGAAGTAATTTCAGAGCCTGTATGGTTAAGTAATCAAGAGTGTTTATCAACTGTTCCTTGGAAATAGATTATAAATTAATGAAATGTGTATCTGAGTAATTCTGAATGTAGGATGTTCTCTTTTTTTTAGGAAATTTGTGAAGAGAGGCTTGTTTAATATTTATAAAATTAGGAAGCAAAAGATGGGATGAGCAGCTCTTGAGAGCTGTAATTACCAACATTGACACCCACCCCTGAATTATGGCTCATTACTTATGAGAGTGAGTAGTGGTGTTATGGCAGTAACTGAGGTGTTAGGGTTTAGTGCTTCTGTACAGTAACCTCTGTCTTCTCCAGTTAATTAATTCATATTCTGACAGCATGCTGAAAATCTTTTTTACAACTATTAGACCTAAGTAAAGGTTAAAATCAAGCAGACGTGTTGAAAATACTGGAAGAAGTAGTGGGAGAAAAATAGGAGAGTACATGGAGTTGTGCAAGTAAATAAAGGAATTCTTGGTTATTTTTGGCAAGAGGTGGAGACGCGTGTGATGTCCAGTTGTGGCTGTAGCCAAGGATTTATCTTGGGGCTAACTACTTTAGAGGCAAACAGTAATTCCTTTTTTACCCCACATCAGCTGAATACTATTTAGGGTTAAGAATGCTGTTTGCAGAAATTGACCAGTCCTAAAACCAAGCCCTAATATTTAAGTGGTGTATATTATTAGAGGCTTGTTGGTACTGCGGGTAGAGCTGTTACTTTGTCAAGAGTTGAGCAAGGCAAAATGCTGTAACTAATGTGGTACACAAAGTGGTCATTGCGATTGCTTTGTCCTGTTGTGTAGCAATTGGTGTGTTCGATGGTACCTGGCTAATGTGTCAGGGAGGGAGAGCAGACTGGAAGGTTGATGTTTCACAGTTCAGGGCTGGGTAGGGGAAAGAGCAAAGCAAGAACACTCATTTAAACGAATTTGGAGTTTACATGTTCATTCTCACATTGTCATCTTCCAGTCTGCAGGTCTTTAGAGTCGGGTCTTTTCCCTGAGGCCTGTTTCCTCATCATGCACGTTAATGTATCTGCGAATGTTATGGGAATTGGCAGGCTAAAAGGGTTAGGAAGGAAGCGCTCAAATGATGAGCGCTGTAACGGGAGGACTGTTAAGGGGCTTGCAGGTGCTCCTCCTGTAGATCTCTGAAACTCGAGGTTGTCTCGCTCCAGGTAGTGACAGCAAGGTAAGGAGAGTTATTGGTAGGGGCATCTCCCGTTGTTCTTGCACGGCTTACCGGAGGGATCGTCAGGTGTCTGAGAAGAGGCAGCGGGTCCCGCCGCTTATCTGGCACTGCGGGAAAGGTTTCCACACACCTGCCTCTCCTTCTTGGTGTGTCAGGGCAGGATCAGCGCCACGCATCACTTAACGCGCTGGCGCCCAGTTTCGTCCGGCCCGGGGAGCCGTGACCGGCGGCAGTTTTGTTTATGCACTTGGGCGCCAAGGGAGGGTTGGGAGTGGCTGCGGACTCGCCGCGCTCGGGAGAGGGGAGACCCGGCAGCGCCGGGGGAGGAGGCGGCGGGCGGTGGCGCGGGGCGGCTCCCGGTTGCGGCGGGCGTCGCATGGCGGGGCCGGGCGGGGGCGCTGCCGAGGAGGCGCCTGGCCGGGCCTGGCGGCGGAGCGGGTGGCGGGGCAGGCGGCGGGAGGGCTCCGCAGGCTGGGCACGGGGCCGGGGCACGCCGGAGCGGGGCATCGGTGCGGCGCGGTCCGCAGGCCCCCTCCGCAGTGCTCGGTGGGGTCTCCTCCCACCCCTTCGGGGCGATGGGCTGCGGCGGGCACCGCTAGGCCGCCGCGGGCAGGGCGGAGGCGGGAGTCGAGAGGAGGCGGAGGCGGAGGAGGCGGCGGCCGGGGGCGGGCTGGGTCCCTCCCCGGGAAGATGAGGCGGAGGCCCGGGCTGCCGAGCGGGCTGAGCTGGGGCTCTTTCCTCCCAGCCGCCAGGACAAGATGGCAGCGGCCGAGGCGGCGGCGGCAGGAGCGGCGGGGGTGAGGGGCTGAGCCCGGCCGGAGCGGCGCTTCCCCGTGGCGCTCCCGGACATGCCCAGAGCGGCGGCTGCAGCTCCAGCTCGGACGCCAGTGCGGCCCGATCCGTGAAGGTGAGCGGCGGGGAGAGGAGCGGGGCCGTCCCCGGCTCGCGGAGAGGGTCGCTGCTTCGTCCGGCTTTCGTCTCTTTCCCGCGGGGGAGCTCCGGTGCGAGGCGCCAGGGCAGATCTGACTCCCCTGCCCCGGGGCGCGGCGGTGACCGCTGCCCGTCGCGTAGCCGCTGCGCGCCGCTGCCCTTGCCGGGAGCCGGGCAGCGGGCAGCGCCGCTTCCCCTTCCCGTCACCGTGGATGGCATCTGCTTAGCCGCTTCCCCAAAGTTTTCCCTTCCCCGGCGCAGGGAAGCGGCTGCCCCGAGCCTGCTGGCGCGGCCGCCGGCTGAGGCCGCGGGGGGAGGCGTGGCCGCCCGTCTCGCCCGTTACCGGCCGCGGGGCGGCGGCGGGGCCGGGCGGGCTCCGGGGGTACCCCGCTCCCCGGCCGGGCGTGCCGCGGCCGTCTCCTCCTTGTATGGTGCGCTCTGGCCGCCGAGTGGGGCGGCCGCTTTCCCCGTGCCGCGCGGGAGGTCCCGCGGGTGGCACCCGGGCGCGGCGGCTCCTCCCGGTGCGGGTCCCGCTCTCGGCTGCCTTCGCCTCGGTGGCTCTTGTAGCCGCGGCGGGACCCGGCTCTCGTTTCTCGCCCAGATCACCGAGACCCTTGGGACCTCTCCCCTGCGCTCTGGGGAAGTTGGCGCTGGGGCGGGGGGGAGCAAATGGTGCCGAGGAGCGGATGTAAATAAAAACAACCGAGGAGGAAGTTGACGCTTTAAAATTTGGTCAGTTCCCAAGAACTAGTTCTGTAAAAGCAGGGGTTTTACTGCTGGTGGCTTTTGTTAACATAATGCTTGCAGCAGGGGTTGTGCTGGGTTTGGTCTGGCTTTTGCTTCATCGTGATATCAATCCGAGAACTAGCAGATGTGTTTGCTTGTGATAACGTTGTGGGAGAGAGTGATTTTTCATTTTAAAACTGATTTAAATATTTACATGACACCTTTAATCGTCAGTTGCTATGTGCTTACAGATCTGTAGATATCTTTCTTCTGAGGCTATGCTTTCGTTATTAACTGTTGCGTCTGACTTAAAATGTCAGTGCCAAAAGCTGCGATGGTTTCCTTTTTTGTATATTTGTTGTTTTGAGACTCCTAAGGCTTGCCTTCATAGACATGATGTGGCTCTGATATTTTTGTATCTTCCTGCTTGTGTATGAACTTGTTGATTTCAATTACTTCAGTATCTTTCAATTGTGAGGAAACTCGTTACCAACATTACGTTAAGTAAAGCTGCAGTTGTTGATAGCTGCGTATTTCTGTGATTACACACACACATTCACCCCGGTATTACCTCCCATTACATCATTTGCTAAAACTTTATGCTCTGATTTCACACAAAGTAGAAAAGCTTGGCTGGACTGTAGAGCTTACTGCTGCCTGGCATAACAATAATTCTATAGCTGAGTTAATTTGCTAAAGGTTTTTATATACTAAGTTTAAAACTCATACAGTAACTGTCTAATAAGCGTGGCAGCCAGCAATTAGATTAATTAAGTACCTGGAAAATAGGTCAAGACTGTATTAGGAAGTGGCATGGTGAGATCACAAATAAATAGAGCAAAGTGTTAATGTGGACTTACCGGGAGAAAACTGATACTGATATAACAGTGCTGCCTGCTTTATCTGTGCTGCTCTGAGCTGTTTATGGCAGTGTACGGTGACATGATGTTTATAACATGTAAAACAGGGATGAGTTTTCATTTAATATGCTTGTTACCGGGGACTTCTCCTGTAGTGCAAGTTCTGCTGCTTGCTCAGGGTGTGGCTTTAGTTGTGCTTATACATTATTTTTCATAGATATGTTTAGCTTGATGCTCTAATTCGGGTGGTGGTGTGTGGCTCACCAGGTTTGAGGGTGCTTTGTGATCAGAGAGATTCCATCAGCTAGAATAAAGTGTAATTTAAAAATTGCTTAGGAAGCTGCCCCGACCTGAGGTCTCTGTCGGTGCCTGGGACTTTTCTTCAAGTTTTTTGTGTTTGCATCTTTTCTCCTTCCTGTCTTTCCAACTGCCTACAGAAACAGGGAAATGAGACCAGCTCCTGCATGACGAGATGCCAGAGACAGTGTGGGGAGGAAGACTGAGCTTTCAACTTATCTTACAGAAGCTGACACAACTGATAGAAATGTTAGAATATGTATGTGCTGTTTTTCTTCTTGAGTGCTTTGTTTTATAGCAGTTGCTTAAAAAAAAAATGTTATTTTGGAGGTGATTTGGAAAAAGCAACATTGGATTGATTGCATCTGTTACAGGGGATGGGAGGCTGAGCAGCACTTAGAGGCAGAGTTTACCAGCTCCTGGGTAGAATGGGATTAACTATGCTTAATTTGTGAGAAAATCCCAACCTAAACATGTAGGAATTTCAGGCTGTGCTTCTCCAAGCTTGTGTTTTTAGGGATGTATCTCTGTACTATTTTAGGGGATTGTGCTCTTCCTGTTTTTAGAGTAGTTTTCTTTTTCACAGCATATGGCCTCTTTCCTCTGTTTTCCGTTCTGCCAGTGTGCCGATTATAGCAACAAAGATCCTTTTGACAGAAAGGTGCATTTTGAAACAGGAACTTTGTATCTGCCTTTCTTGTGTGTGTGTGTGTGGGGAGAGGGGGAGAAAAGCATTGGTAATGAGAAAAGCCCTGTCATTTGAGGCTGAACATGTAGTTCAGAGGAACGTTAAATACAGAAAGGAAACTTCTTTTTGTTGTTATTGCAGTGTGGGTCTGTGGGGTGCTGTGGCACACGACTGCCGAGCTCCCGGGGAATAGTTCCTGTGAGCAGCATTGCTTTCTGCACAGAACTTTGTGGAAAAAAAAGCAGAGAACATCTATGCTTTCAATTTTTTGTTTTTAATTCAACAAGCCTTAGCTTTGCTGAATGTATAATTATTTTATTCCATATGCAGAAGCATCGCAGCTGAGGTAGACAGCTCTGTTGACTAGCAGAAGTATGGATTGGATAGACCAAGTCTGATAATCTCCTGGTTACACTTGGTGGAGGGTTTGTACCTTTTCATGTGTTCAGAGTCTCTGAAATTCTCCTGTAACTGAACTGTCAGCAGGGAATTGAAGAAGTCTTGGCATAGGATTAATTTGATGAAGAAAACATCCTTAGTGCTTCTTCACTGAAACTCTGCAGCCCCTTTAGATGGGTTATGTAAACTCACAGCTGGTCAAATGCTTACTTTCAGCTGCTCTAAGTATTCTATTTTCTTGCCTTTGATAATAAGGGAAGTAAGAGTTGAGCTTGAAGCTGGGGAGCTTTTACCAAGTTAATATATCTTTTTTTCTAAGCCACTGAAATACTGTTTTTCTTCATATCTCTTGTCTGAAAATTTGAGATGGAGTGGAGATTAACTTGTTACTTTTAATCCAGGTCTTGGAAGAAAAGCTCGTTCTTTGGGTGAAGTGTGAGATGGGTCTCTAGGTATCTGTATTTCAGAGTTCTGGTTGGGTTGTGTGTGAAACCAGATATGAAGAAATAAGTGAGGATGAGCACTGAGCATGCTAGAGATGCCTGATGCGTGTGCAGTGCACCTTAAACAATGTTAACTATATTTAAATCAGCTTTCAGTGGCTAGTGCTGTGAAATGGGTTAGCAATGGGTTACCTTGTTCTGAATTCTACACCCTGGATTTGACCTGAAATAACCCAAAATGAAGCATAAAGCCTGGAAAATCCTGTTACCTGTTCTTGGCTTCCCCTACACCCTTCTATATTCCCATTTTAATTTAAAGCCTCTATCTCTTCTACATATTTCTACAGTTTTCTATAGATTTTGAAGCTATTTCTCTTCAGAGGCACTAACTTTTCAGTGACAGATGAACAGAGGAGCAACATGTAATTGTGAAAGTGTGTTTTAGTCTGTGACTGATAGCATGGTGT
The DNA here is from genome assembly GCA_025447755.1 of Corythornis vintsioides. Lineage (NCBI taxonomy): Eukaryota > Metazoa > Chordata > Aves > Coraciiformes > Alcedinidae > Corythornis > Corythornis vintsioides. The sequence goes on along the minus strand of JAOEGS010022507.1, from coordinate 23,115 downwards.
TTCCTACACATTGGGTCCTGTTTCTTTAATTCTTTGGCGGTTTTATTTCAATATAGAATAATCTTTGTACAGTTCTGTAGTATTTTGTGTCAATCTTATTCATATAGTGTTTTAATATTCCACTTCAATTTTGAGTAACTTTCTGACAAAAGTGGGTTCATCTCTAGCTTCTAAAATCAAAGAGCCAAATAACTCAAGTGTTAAAGAAAGTAGATCTAGAAAGTTTAGTTCTGATTTTTTTCTTATTCATTGACTTGGAATCAGCTCAATTTTAAACTGTCTTTCTCTATGTTACTAGCTTTACATGTTTAATAGTCCCAGCATTATGTAAACTTTTTATACAACCTTTAGTCCATGTTGTGTGTTAGGAAAAACTAGAAAATACTCCTTTTTAGAAGTATGGCTTTTTCTCCAGTTCTGTTGTGCCCTACAGTGTTTGGGTATGACAGGTCAAAGCCTAGAAAAATATTCCCAAAGCACAGCAGTAAAATCCAAAGACAAAATAGATACAAAAAATATTTTCATATATTTTGAGTACGGTCAAAGCTTTACCAACTGTTTCAATATTAAAGTAGTAATTGGATTCTTATGTCTAGAGGATTATGTTGAGTGCCACTCCCATTGAAAATCCTATTTTTAAAATCAGTAATCTTAAACTTGGGTGACTTTTTCTGTTCTTGCTAAAATAATTTAACACTTCTAGGAAACTATTAGTGCTTCCTCATATGTTAGAAGTGAAGTACAATTAATGCTTTTCACGTAAAAAAACTATTGTCAAATGAAAATCTCTTCATGTTTGTATAAACATTACTTGTACAATATATGGCACCACAGTAACTACCTGTTCTGATTAAGTGGTGGAAAATTTCAGGAGAAGAAAGGTTGCAATGCCCATGCAGAGTCCCGTGAACATCATGGATAAAAGAGGAGGCTCTGACTGCAGGTCCCAGACGCTCAGAGCCACTTCCCACGCCTGTTGGAAACTGCTGACCTGAGCATGTCTGACCCTGCTCTGTGCTGGACGTTGTGCCCCTTTGGGTGACTGCACTGTATTGATTGTCCTGCAGCTGTTTTTATGGAGTCGGAGACTTCCAAGGCATGAGATTGGCAGGAGCTGAAGTGTCTGGGAGAGACAAGGATTTTATTGCAAAGCTGAAGCTTGGCATCTGCCTGAGGCGAGAGGTGTCCAGTACCCGAGAGAACTTGTGTTGGGTTATTTTAGGAGTTTTACTTCAGCTTTACTTGACTTTTGGTTAGAAGGTGAACTGTGGATGGAAGTGGATCTTCTCACCTTGGCTTGAAGCGTGATGATGGGAGACAGCAAAATGGGTCCCTGAGCACAAAAACTGCCTGTGGGACTACTTCAGCTGGGATGGTGGTAACTGGTGCAGCTGGGCTTTCTCTGGGGCTGGAGTCTCTTCATTGCAAGGATGTTTGCTGCTTTTATTAGTGTGACCAAATCTGTCCAGGCCTGCTCCCCAGGGTTTCTGGCTGTGAGCTGACATCTGAACCTTTCCCTGATCTGCTGGTGTCTCCTAAAGCAAGTGGCTGCCCGCAGAAAGGAGCTTAGGCTCGAGGGCGGAATAAGAAGGTTGGCAAATGTGCAGAGAGAAAACAAACTTCAGTATTGAAGTTTATTATAAGAGAAGCAAAGAAACTTTTTTACTGGTAATTTAAGCTCTCTCTGGAAGATGAGTGGCCAGTAGCATCAGGTATTCATAAAAATGATCTATATGGATGATTTTATTTGAAAGCTTAGTAGGTTACTTTTACAGAAACCATTTATTTTTTTTCATATGGAGCTATGAAAACACCGTTTTTCTCATCCGTGTGTCTTTGTCATGTGTTTCCACAGTCTTTATTGTGTACTGCTTTGTTTTGGTACTTTGTCAGCACTTACAAACATGGTGCATTAACCTTTACCTTATTCCATGAATCTAATGACTTTTTTTTTTTCTCTCTTCCGTATGGTGCAGCTTTTGCCTGTGTTGGTACACAACAATTGGTGGAACTTGCACAATTTCCAGAAGAATTTTTGTTTCTTTTAAGATGTCTTTGGCTTTTTGAGTGAAATGCTGCTAATGTGCATCATTGCCTTGTAAATCTCTTCCCTCTCATGTTTTCCTAGAAATGTTGCTATCTGCTACTTCTTATCCTTTCCCTTCAATGATTCTGTGGGTTTTTTTATTATTGATTATTATTAGACTTGCTTGCTTATCTACAATCTGTCTATTGCAGTTGAACTTTTTTTCCAGAGGTTGTTTTTGAAGGTTTAAACTGTTTCTAGGGGTAGAGGTGGTCCTCACAAGGTCTTTCTTTTTCAGCTCTTGAATCTGTTTAATATAGGAATTTTGATGTGTGAGATATTACTTGTTAAGCCCTTTGGAAGGAATAGGCTTTGTTCCTAAGAGGAAAAAAGCTTTTTCTCCTCTTTCCATATCTATTAATATCAACTTATTATATGATTCAAAAAATGAATTGGTTTTAAGCCTAAAATGAATATATTGCTTTTATGAGATTCTAGAGGGGCTTTTTAATTTTTACTTTATGGCTTTTGAAATGATGGTAGGGCATAATTGGATCCTCTGACTGTGTCCTCTAGAGGACACAGGGGTTTTTTTCTCAAGAAATATTTCTGGACCAATTTGTGACAAGTAGACTTTGAGACAAAATGTGTTTCTGAAACTCAGTTTTCAAAGAGACGTCTAAACTTTGTTTTAAAGATTTGAACGACTGAATGCTAGAAGTTTATGCTACAAATGGAAAGATTATTAAATATGGTAGTGAATACAAAAGAGCAAAACTGCTATACATTTACCAGTGTTCTGCTCTAATTAGCAGGGGTCATGCTGCATGTAATTTTGCCTTTCTTTTTGCATAGCTTTCTGTATAGTTAAATCGGTAAGTTCCTCTGTGTGGGGGAGGAGAAATTCATTACACTGATGGGTTTAGAAAGCTTTTTAATACAGGCTGTTACAGATACTGATTCATTAGGAGGCAAAAGGTTGAGCCTTCTGTGAGAGAATATGCATTTCTAATGTACTGATTTTTGCCCTAAGGAAGTACTGTTTCCTCCACATCTTTACAAGTCTTGAAGTGGTGAACACCTATTTTCCCTCCATTCTTTATTGTTCTGTATATGCCATGTCTAATTTATACAGCTGTTTTCAGTATGCAACTAATGCTGTCTTCTTGTTGTTGCTTACAAGGGAGGGAAAGCACCTGCTCTGTAAAAGCAAAATACTAAAACCACAGTTTGAAGTAACATACTTACATTCTTGAAAAAAAAAAATACTTTTGTAGCATTTTTATTCTGTGTGTGTATACATAAAAAAACCACAAACAACTTTAAAAGGTAGGTATGCTGACTGGGTGTTTGTGGTGTGTGTGTTTATGTATGTTTGTGTGTGTATATATCTTAGTCTGTATACGTTTGGAAGTTACCTGGGTGTTGCTGAAGTGACTAACTTGAAAACTATAGCAGAAAATGGTAAATTGAGATAAATGGGTTGGATGAGATGTCTTAATTCTTTTCTAGTTAAGTCAGATTCCAAGTGAGAAGATGGCTCTGGTTCTTATTTACTCTTAAGGATTTGTTGCAGAAGGAAGTGAATAGGAGGTGGGTGTGCTGGCCTGGCAGCTCAGTAACTGAGCCCTTCCAAGAGGATCAACAAGAACATTTTTTTTATGTAGCTGGGGAAAGTTTTCACTCAGTTGTTACTGCTGGATAATTCTCAATGTGGGGGGAAACAGTTCTCTTCACCTTCTGAATTGGGCTCTCCTGGTACAGCAGCCCCCAGTTTGCAGTTTTTTGCACACATCTGGCTCAGTGAGCAACATGGGTTGTTTGTGCACATTGCTGCTAACTTAGGTGTGACAGTCTTGTGGGGAGAGCAGTCATTTTGCCTCACTGTACTGATACAGCTTTTGTCCAGCTGATAATCTTTTATAATAAGAGGGATAATTTTGAATTAATGTCTTCTGAGTAGTTTAGAGGACGTGATGAAGAATCAACTTTGTTTAAGAAAGACCTCCTCGTGGACATATGTGTTTGGGCATGCCAGCTGTTCTCTGAAGTAGCAATGAGGAAAATAGCCATCTAGATTTATATTCTTAAAGGAGCTGCATTTGGTATTGTGTACAGCTATTTCTTAGCCAGGCAGATCTATTTCTAATTCTAACAAAAGCCCAGCAGACTAAGAATACAAAATGAAGCAATGAAATGGAGATAAAATGGCTGGAAATAAGGACAAGTGACATACATATTTGTTCAGAAGGCTGTGGATTTTTTTTAAAAAGAAAACAAAAAATGAAAAGGTGACGAGCTGGTTTACCAACAGGCATCTTAAGCTCAAGCCCCTTTAGCAAATTTTATTTCTACTGTAGAGTAGGTAGTAAAATCTTTTGGAAATACTTAGAACAGTGTGGAAGAAACGTGGCTCCCTCCTGCCTCTCTGGTTCCTTTGATCTCTCTCAATGTGTTGAAGAGCACCAGACAGTAACAGTGGTTTGGATACATCCTTCAGCACTGCATTGTCATGTAGAACCTAAAGGTGTTGGCTTTCCTAACACTGCTGTTAGGGACTTTTATTTCAGTGTGCTATGCTTTTCAGGTCCCAAAAGAATTAGTCTTTTAAAAGAAGAGATTAGGCTGGCGAAGCCCTGGCTGGTTGAACTGTGCTGTTTGTGTTGATGGTGGCACATTCTGATTTGGAGAGCGTGCTCTCATTCTGGGCTCATGGCTGATACTCTGCTGCTTGGACTTACATTTCAGTTGCATAAGAGCTTCTTGCCCAGCAGGAAAATAAATGCTTGAAGTATTGTTCCATTTGTGTCTCTTAACTATGAAGGCAGTCATGTTGGCATCACAAGGTTCAGCTTTTCATATTTGTGGAAAATATGAATATAGTGATTGTATCCTTCAGCACAGCTACTGATACAAATGCCAATGTTGAGTCACAGGCGTTCACTGTGATATTTTATGTAAAATATGTTTGTGTTCAGAGTTTGGCGTCAGTTCTGTTTCCAAGTATTGAGACAATGGTGCAATTGAGACTGGTTTGCATCACGCTTAAACAAACTTATATTTTCAGTTTCTGGTATCAGTGCAATGTTGGTGCTGTCTGATTAAAAATACCTCAAATGTTGCACAGATCTAAACTCAGCCTGGTCATGGTCTTATTGGGTGGCTAGAATACAATTTGCAACTGCAAAACGGGATCATTTTTATCATTTGCTTCACACCAAGACCCTCTCCAAGGCTCGGAACCACCCTCTGACCTTCTAGCCTCAACCTTTGCCACTGGTCTGTGTGGGGTTGAGGTTTTCTGACGTGCAAAGGCTGCCATTTGCTCAGCTTAGTTTTGTTGGTATAGAGCTGGCCAGAATTCCTGAGCTCTGAAGGGTCTTGCATGTTTTAATCAAAGTTTGTAATCATTGCTCTTGTCATTAAACTTCTGGGTCTCTGGCTGCTGTTCCTAAAACTGGATGTTGGCTGCTTTGCTGAGCTGCCATCAGAGCTGCCTTGGTATCTGTGCTGGGGTGTGTGTGTCTGGGCAGTTCAGGTCCAAAATTGCCCTGGTGGTTATGCCAGGAAACAATTTGTATGGTCTGTGCTACTTGAAACACTTTGTTGCTTTCTCTTTCCCTCTGTTCCTTCCCTTCCATGGGTCAGAGATCTGAAAGCAGAGCTGGTTTCAAGGTGGCTGGGCTGGGGGATTCCATGTTCTTGTATCTAGGAATCCTGTACTTTCTGTAGATGCATTTTTCATTTAAAAATTAAAAGAAGCCTCAAGTGCCAGTGTTTTGTTATGCATCATACAACTGGAGTAAGGGAATTCCTCAGGATGAACAGCTTGTTTGGCCATGTATCAAAAAAAAAAAAAAATCAGTAACAGAAGTGCTGCTGCTACCAGTAATAAGGCTTCTTCTAGGGGGAAAGAGAGAATAACTAATTCAGCTTTGTATTTGCTAAATATCTTGACAAAGTTGGGTGTCATCTAATACAAGAACAGCAGCTTATTTTTTTTTTATATTATTACCTGGGAAAAATGACAGTATCCTTACAGTGTTCTCAGAGTGATGCATAACCTAAATAAACCACAAGTGCTACTGCTGAAATCGTGCCTTTGCTGGTAGCTACTGAGCTTGTAGAAAGCCTCCCTTGATGCCCAGCTGTGCCGAGAAGAGCCCAAGTGTGTTGGAACCGGTTCTCACCCACGGAGGCTTGAAAGGAGTTGAAAAACAAGTTTTCTGGAGTTAAATTGTAACTATAGTATTAGGGCGGCTGCCATTGGCTCGGCGTTGCCTGACAGGGTTTTACTACAACGGCAGCAACATCGTGACGGTGCTTCTCCGGGCAGTTAAAAGGGGCTGTGGAGTTTGCAGAACTCGAGTGTAGTGTGGCAATTTCTCTTCAGGTCTGCTGCAGTGGTCCAACTAACTATCCTGTGCTGCAGCCCCTCCCTCTGCTCTGGGGCTCGGCAGTCCCGCTCTGTTCTGAGGAAATGTCAATTTCTAGTTAATTATTAATGGTGGTCAGGCCTGGAACAGCCTGTGCTTCTCAGCATTGTTAAGGGCTGCCAAATTAGTCATGTTCATGAATTTGCCCGGGACTGCTTGTTGGGGAGGTAATTTTAAGAATCTGGTTAGGCTATTGTTGCAGTTGGGTGAACATTAGCAAGATACTACCAGAGCTGCTCCATTTCACTGAGCAAGGTCTTCATGGCCCTCTACTCAGTTTCTGTAGTGAGAAGTTTGATTGGGGTGGGTGATTGGGACAAAGTGTGAAGTCCCTTCTGTTTAGTGTCATTAATTTGTGAAAGCATATTTGTTTAAATGAATAAACAATTTCTATCTTTAAAATATGTTTACTTCATTACTTTGTTCGCACTTCAGAAGCACAGAATTCAGTCTTCACTCTGATAAAAAATGACAGATTTTGTATAATTTAATGCTTAATAAGTCAAGGCAGATTCCCCAGTTCTCTCTGCTTCAAACTTAGAACCAAGAAGACTAATTTGCTTTGAAGGCACCCTGTTTAGAGGTACTAATAATTGGTAGGTGTCTCAAGATGGGCTTTCTTCTCCATATCCCCTACAATATTCACTGGCAGCACCTGGCATGAGAAGTGGGATGCAGCAACCTTGGTGTCAGAGCAAAACAAAAACTTGAGCCAACTTCAGCATGTGTGCCACTGTCAGGGAGTGGTCACCACACTGGAGTGAAGTTAGGATGGTCATCCTGCACCTGGGAAAGGAGAAGAGGGCTTTAAAATATGTGTAGGGGAAAGAGACTTCACTGTCTCACACTGGAAATGAAGCCAGAAGCTGTGCTAGGAGCTGGAGCCTGCCTGTGGTGTGTCAGCTGGGGACTGTACTTTTCAGTCCATCCTCTGATGGTTTTCTTTACCTTGTTTTGGTTTGCATCCTGGAGGGGTCTGGTAGTGCTCACATTTGGTTTTTATTTTAAAGCAAATTGAACTGGAAGATGTGCACCAGCTGCTTGTGAATGCTTTGGCTCAAGTACCCTCTTTGAAATGAGCATGGGATGAGATTCTTATTTAGCACTGGCTGTTTCACTCTGCACATCCATTTCTTCTTGTGCTGCTGGACTTGTTAATGTAGATACAGTCTGACAACCTTCAGTTTGTATGAGGAAGCAGGAGTAGTCTTGTATAAAGTTGTGTAAGCTCAGTGAAGTGATTTGTGACAAGGTGGAGAGAAGAAAAATGCAGTCTGTGGTAGGTGAAAATGTGCAATGCATTATTTTGTTTTACCAGAAGACCTGCTAAATAAAACACCCAAACCCAACAATAGCAACAAAAACTACCCCAACCAACCAACCAAAAAACCCCAAGCACTGCAGCAGAGTAACTCTACTCTCCAGTGTAGCTGCTCACAGGATATTGTCACCTGTATCCTACAAAAGAGTAAAAACCAAAAGCCCAACAACAAAAAAGCCAAAGAAACAAAATCACCCCAAAATGCTAAATGAAACAGACAAAAAGTAACAAAAAACTCTGTCCCAAAAAACCACCACCATTCCCCCAAACACAAAAAAACCCTCCAAACTAACAAAAACCCCCCAGTGGGTCAGTGCTGCTCTAGTAGAGGGTGTCGTGTTATGTTCCCTTTCTCTTTAGGTTTTGGTGTGCAGCTCTGCTGTAGGGGTGTGGGGCTGGGTTTTCATCTGGGTGGGGGAAAATCGATTGCATTTCCAAAATTGCCTTCCCCTAGCAAAGCTGTCCAGCAGCTGGTTGTATGGAATCCAGCTGATGTGATGTGTTGTGCTTGTGTTCACGTGTAGTTAAGAGAGCTTCTGTTTGAAGCGTGGTCTGAGCGCTGTGTTTGGGCACACGGCAGAGGTCTTTAAAGCCTCAGCTGTAGGATGCTGCAAGATTTTTATTGTGCTCATTTCACAGGAAGACCTATGAAAGTGTTTTATTGTTATATGAAGATGGTGTAGCTTCTGGAAGCACATTTAAAAGAAAGACAGCATAATGGGGGTAAGGGAGAGGTGTTTATAGAAATGTAAGAATTTCGATGCTTGTGCAATAACTCTTAGGACCATTGTTACATTTCTGGAGTAAAATTTGACTTTTTTAGTTTAGTCTGTCATGATTGCATCCAAGGTGGTTCTCCCAGAGTATGTAATCTGGTTTATTTAGTCCTTAATGTTTTTATTACTTGGAGTTGCTACAAGTGTTATTATAATAACTCTGTAAATGCTTTTTAACTGAGAACAGAGCTGTTAGTGTGGCTGGAGTTCAGGATCATGGAGTTAAGCCTGTAAGAAATACACAACACCCAGAAGATGATAGCCTAGTTTCTCTCATCCAACTGGAACTGATGTGGAAGAGGGAGCTGGGACTATGTACTTCCAGTCTTTCTGGACTGGTTTGCGAAGCATGAGCTGTAGAAAGCTTAGAAGATTTTTGAATACCAGTGGTCCCAACAGGCTCAGGTTCTGGTCATGCCAGAGGACTCTGCTACTCCCTGCTGAGTTGTAGCCCTGTCTTCAGAAAGCCTTCTTTATTGCAGTATTAGTTTATAGCAGCTTTTTCAAAGTAATCTTGTTTTTGTGCCATCACTTGGCCAATATGCTTATGTGGGTAAATACCTTCTCCAGAAGTGAAGCAAGATGTTTGCCGTTTGGTTAGGGCAGATCCAGTGAATGGACCCCCTGGGGTTATTGCAGCCTTGTGACTCAGGCATCCAGGCTCCTTCCCAGTGGGCAGCACAGCTGTAGCTGCTGACACCAGACCTCTTTTAGCCTGTGAGGGCTTGGCCTGAGCTGTGCAGGTGGCACTGGAAGATCCAAGCAGGCTTGGATGTTTGCACACTCCAGGGCAGTGGGTTAGGGTTGAATTTGGAGCTCTAATTAATGTGATCAGGGTAAATGATTCATTTCCATGTAGTTATTATAGGAGAGACAGTAAGTCCCATAGTTGGTGAAATGTTTATGCTGTGCACTTTGTCGTGGGGTATGTTATTTAGGACTGAATTCAAGAACTTGGAGAAGTTTTGCCTGTGTTTTGAGGCTGAGTTTATCTTAAATTGTTGATGTGGAGCAGGAGGCCGGTGGCATTTGTTTGGTGGTGAGAGAGCCTGGCTGCCAACTATCTCCAGCTTTTATGCCATCTGACTGGGCAAACAGCTTTGGAAAGGAAGGGACTTTGAAGTTTTCTTACACTGCTGGGGCAAAAACCATTATAGGATCTAAACTGGGGTGATGGTATGATTATTTTAATCACTCTTGTGATGTTTAAATGCTAATTTCCATAAATCAAATCACAGCTTCAGAATAATTATGCTGTGCATTTGGTTAGTTTTCATTTGATCAGAGTCATTGCAATGTCTGGATCAAGTTTTATGTGACTCATCTGCAATTTAAATACCTATTGCCAGAATCTTGATGTGCTTGGTATGAAAAAGTGAATTAATTAAAGAATCGTTGGCATTGAATCCTGCTCTGAGAGGTGATCAGAGTGGTATAAACTATAACTTCCCTGAAACCTGGCAGCCCTTAAGACTAGGGCCTATCCAGTACCTTTTCCTTCATGTTTAGCATTAAGTGACATAAAAATTTGATGGGTCTTGATGGGGACACAGCAGGGTCAGCGTAGAGGTGAGAGCTGGAAGGTCCGGCAGCCGAGAGAGTTAGGGGCTGTGTGTTTGAAAGTAGGATTGAGACTCCTTATCCGAAGTGTGGGCTGGGTGCTGCTGCTGTTGTCCTCCTCCCTCTGATGCTCTGCTGGCACACTTTGCTTCATGGCTGGGAAAGGGAGGTACCATGTGGGGGTGACCCTGGATGGTCTTGTGGCTCTGCTCTCTGTAGAGCTAGTGCCCTGAGTCAGGGCGAAGTCGAGAGGCAGCGGGACTAACCCTGCACTGGCAGATGGGCTGTGGAGAGGGGGGCTGCTGTGCTTGGGGGCTTCCTGGGCTGGCAACTGCCTCCTCTTGTGCAAACCTGGTAATCCTTGCTCATTTCTGAGGTGTGAATGTTCCCCCTGAGAGGGTGTACAGGTGTAGCTCTTCAATAAATGGGTTGGCCTCATAGAAGGGGAAAGTCAGGTTGAAATTTAATTCTCACCTTTACTGGGAATTAATGAGTTAAAGTTATCCATTATCTTCTTATTCTAACTTTAATTTCTTAGCAAGGAACTAATTTTTGAGATAAAAAAAAATAATTATATATATAGAATATAGAAAATATATCTGCCCTGCCCATTGGACACCCAGCTCCGAGATGCTCCAAAGGCAGCTCTGAAATCCCTTTTCCTACAGCCACAGCCTCTTCCAGAGTCCCCAACTGCAGAGCAGGAAACACATGCAGGGGCAGAGGGTGAGTGCTGAGATACATCCCTGCAATCTGAAGGAAGCAGACGGTTCCTCACAGCTCATTGCCAGCTCCCCCATCCCAGAGCTGGCCACGGGCTGGGTGTGCAAGAGGAATAATCAGTCCTTAAATATCCTTTTCTTCTCCACACACAGCAAAGCCTCTGTGTGCTTAGGTCTGGTGACAGCACGGTAGCAGAGAGATTGAAGACACAGGGTTTTCCTGTTTTCTTTGTTTAGCACACTTTGGCAGCAACGTGCTCCAAAACAACTGATTCAGGTCATTAATCAAATCAACAGAGGGCTGACTAACAATCTGTTTGAATTCAGCTGGCAACTGATAGCTGTCTGCATCTCTCAGTGTGTGTGTGCCTGTTAGTTTGAACCAGCTTGCACAGCCACTGAACTCTTCTTCTTCTTCTCCACATGAAGGAGACAAATTCTGGGAGTGACGTTTCTGATCCGAACACTTTTCTTTGCTCCTTCTGGGAGGCCTTGCTGAGAATCCTCCACATCTGTCACTCAAAATTGGCTGTTTCCTTCAGCTCTGCTGCCAGCAAACCGTTGAAAGATGCAAAGCCAAAGGGGAACAAACACAGGCAAGTGGACATCCAGATATGGGAAAATCTTGAGACCTTGAACACCGTCCAAAAATTATCCCTTTGCCAACACAAAAACACATCTCGAGTTGAGCCCAGAAAACGAAGATGAGAGCTCTGTCTTTACATGATTTGGAAACAGAATGCATCTGCCAGCCTCAAGAGAAACACACACACTTGGAAAGAAACTCATTAATAAACGAATATAAACTCCTCCCAGTAACAGAGACTACAATTTAAATAAATAAATAGAACTGCTAAAGTTGCACCTGACCAAGCTGCACTGCTGCAGGACTCTGTCCAAACTGCTCTTCTAGTTCCAAATCCATGAGCCATGCAAGCTATAAATAAACTACTTCAAGATGTGTGTTGATATCAGAGGCCACCCACTTGCTCCAGTGTCCTACACTCACTACAGTCCATTTCTGACACTATTTGCTTTACCATTAGGAGACTGGAGGAAAACAATGCAGCCTGTCAAATGCCATCAGGTGTATTAGAATTTGGCTTTTATTCCCTTCATATTGTTTCTCACCCTGGATTTCTTGTATTCAAGTAGTGCTTCCCAGCCAGCATCAGCTCTCACATCACTCCACGGCAGGAAAACTCCCCAGATCTTGTGTTAAGATACTTGCTGTTTCTCAGATAATATTATACCTGTTCTGGGCATTTTAATTATTTAAGAAATCCAGTGCAGCCAGGAAGAGGGTCATCTGATGGTCAGCATTTATGGATCCTTTACTTCACTCGGTGAGGTCTTTCCAAGGGTAAAGTTATTTAAAGTACACATTAATTGGTTTTACTGTAGCATAACCATAAGACAGACATATTCTGCCTCATCCTCACTGTCTGGTGAAAGAGATGGGAAGTAAAAGTGAAGATGGAAAGCCAGGTAGAGGCTGTAAAGGAGAGCTATCTATTAGAAAATGCAGCCCCCAGCTTTGAGAATCATGTTTTCTGACATAACAGACATAAAAGCACTGAAGTTTGCCTTCCTCCTGTTGAAGAAATATTCTCAGTTATGTGTAATAGCCTTCTCTCCAGCACATGGGGATTCTCCCTGTACAGCACCATGTGCAAACATGTTCACTTGATATTCTCAATGCACCTCTTGGTATTTCATGGAGGAAAGGAACTCGTTTGAAAGTTACAACTCCCAGAGCTCAGATGTACAAAAACAACTGCTGTGAAGAGTACATGCAACTACATTCTCCAGGAGTTCTCTTGCTATATGCATGGAATTATATCCATTAAATAGTAGTTCCCTCAGTTAGCAGGAAGCAATTAAAAATTGGATTACAGCAGAAGTTGCACAACCCAGACCAGAAAACTAAGATGAGAGCTCTGTCTTTACATGATGTAGAAGTGGCCGTGAGCTACCTTTGCTCCCAAGAGCTTGGCCGGTCACTGGAATCACCTGAAGGCTCTTGAGACCCACGAGCAAAAAGCAGAGGCTGGCTGAAGCCGTGGGATGAAGAAGATAACACTGCCTTCCTCCCACCAGTCATCTGCCAAACCAAGAGCAAATCAGGGGCTCCCAACCTGCAAAGCCTCCAAAAATCAAAGCAGGGAGGTTTGAGCAGCAGTTACAGTGCTGGAGAGCAGCATCTATGTGCTACAGGACTTCAAAGTAGCCAACCAAAAATAAACATCACAAGAATGAGTTACAGGCTTTTTTTTTTTCCCTATTAAAGTGCTGTGAATACAGAGGAATATTTTTCCCCAAGTATTTACTTATCACGCCTTTTTCCTCTGTTTAGATTTTGTTTATTTTCATTTAAATCTAAGAGATGAAATATTGAACTTCACAGTGTAAACAATACATCAGAGACATCAAATGCTGGAGTAAGTGGGCCAAAATAAATTGGGAGTTAGCTTGAATTCCCTTTGTTGCTACTATGATGATCTCCCAATGATAGCACAATCTCTCACTGCAGAATGGAGTGCAGAGTTTTCCCAGGTAGCTGGAGGGATAAAAGCAAACCTGAATCTTCTCATTACAGCACCCAGACAATTTGATTTAATCCTGATTAGACCATTCATTCTCAGGGGCCCCAGTGCAGTATCACATACATCTTTATAATCTGTCTTTTACCTGTATGGCAGCAAGGCTGTTCATTCCAATAAATGCAACTTTAATTGTGCCTACTTGATATAAAAAAGCCATTTTCCCAGAAATAAACAATTACTCAAGTCAGCTTCTCCCAAACCAACTCTGGCCAACCCTTGAAGCAACTCCGTATCTAAAACTCACTCTTACAAGGCCCCTAACACTGATCTGAAAACAAAATGTCTTTAATTGAACAGGACATTTTAATAATCGTGTCATTGACAAATTAATTTTCGTGTGACAGAAGCTTTCCACAGCAAGTGCACAAGAAATCCTTGCACGTGCAAGCTCCAGAATTTACAGAACATGAAGCACGTTTCAAATCTGTGATTTGACACTGGCCTTGCTGCTACAGTGGCTATGTAAAACAGGAAGGAAAAGTGTCTTTTCTGCCAAATCACTGCAATATTGCATTAATTTAATGCACTAAAAAGAGTCATCCAATAGCAATTAATGTCTGAATTGCAGTTCTAGACTAATGGTTAATACACTACTTATCTCTTGACCTATGGAATGGAAATGTTCTTACATACCTGAGTAACATGCAGGAGACAGTCAATAGTGGAAAGACTCCCAAACCTACCTCCATTATCACACCAATAAATGTAAATACACCAGAACAGGTCAGGATTTCTCATTAAGCATAGCTCAGACCTGCCAGGAACCAACAGAAATGCCTGTGACAGGAATTTCTTCAATTACATTTGAAAAATATTCTTGAAATTCATCTTTGCCAATCACTTTCTGTCACTGCCTTTTGAAATCAGTGGCACACTCATCTGATAGACCAAGACAGCAAATTTCATGCTCAAGGATTAGGAAAACACTTTTATTTCATCCCCCTGGAACACGTGGCTAGACACCACGTGTGTAAAACCGTCAGACTGACCTACAACTGTGACATCACACAAGCAGATTCTGATCTATTTGAAGACTTTGTGTTCCTAATAAGACCCCATTTGCTCAGTTTAGTTGCCAGGGTGGTGTGGGAGACAGTGTCAAATGCTTTCCTGGAATCAAGATAAACATCCACTGTTCCACCATCATCTCTCCACCTGGTTATGTCCTCATCAAAGGCTATGATTGTCCTTGGTGTGCTTAGGGACAGTGCTGAGGTGAAGTTGTTCCATCACCTTCCCAGAGGCTGACTGGTCTACAATTATCTTGCCCTTTTTGAAGCCTGGAGGGACATTTGCTTTCCTCCAGTCCTCAGGCATCTCTCCTGTTCCCCAAGACTCTCCAAAGGCCCAGCAATGACCTCCAACAGCAACCTCAGCATCCCCGGCTACATCCCACCAGGAGCCCTGGATTTATGGATGTCCAGGCTGGTTAACTGGTCTGTCACTGCTGTTATCAACCAGGCAAACTCATTTATCCTTCCTCAGGGGCTCCTCAGGACAGCCTCCAGCAGCAAAGAAGCCACTCAGTAACTCCACCTTCTTCTCATCCTCTGTCACCAGGGCCCCCAGCTCACTCCTCACTGAGCCCACACTGCCTCTAGTGTCAGTTTGAGCTGAAATGGATTTGAAGAAGCCCTTTCTATTGCCCTTGACCTCTCTTGCAAGGTTTAACTCCAAGGAGGCCTTAGCTTTCCTAGTTGCCTCCCTGCATCCTCTGACAACAGCCTTACAGTCCTCCCAAGTGTCCTCCCATGACCTGTTGCCTCTTCTTCCACTTAAGTCTGCCCAGCAGTTCCCTGGTTAACCATGAGGCTCTCCTGGCTACCTTTCTTGATTTCTTTATATAAAAAAAGACATATTAATAAAGGCACCAAAAACATATATTGCAAGTATTAGTGTTTATTTGAAAGCACTCATGAGATTAAATGAGATTCTGGTTGCTGGCAAAGGAAATCACTTACTTAAACTTTCATGAAGCCATAGGTAATTTATTTCCTGAAAATTCCTTCTAGCCTGAACATAACTACAATAGTTATAAGGTTAAGTAGAACTAGCTTTGTGTGGATAATTACTGACATTTACTGTGCTGTAGGGAGAGCATGAGGAAAAGGAGCTCTGCTGGTGCCCCATGGTTCTACAGGATTATTAGTGTCAGTACAAAGCTGCATTAAATCTGGTACTCTACAGCCATTCCAAGTTTGTAGACACTCAAGGAGCACTTATCTTCCAGTAAATAAGAACTCACTGTTCAAAGTACTTGAGGATGTATATTATAAACTGGATTCTGGCACTGTTGAGGATTACATACACAAATGATAGAGAGTACTGCTCAAAGGAGAGAGAAAGCTCTGCAAGCTTTGGCATTTCTAGACTGGACTATCAAACAAAGGATTCATCACTAAGATGTCAGCAGAAAATCAACAATTTGACATCAACATAAAAAATCACTTTTATCATTTTGACTTGGAAAGTTACTGGAAATCTCCATGTAAAACCCGTGCCATCAGTTGCTGTTGCCATTTCAAAAATGCCTGCTGAAATTATCTGCAAATAGTTGACTTCCACCTAAACCACTCAGGAGCCAGACAGCATTTTCTGCTGGTCAAAAAGCTGGATGCTCTTGCACATGTCAGGACTCTGTGACTGTGTTTCACACCAGAATTACCCAGCAATAGCTGTCTTCCCCACTAATCATCCCAGATTTTGCTCCTTTCTATTTACATGCATTCTGCCTTTCTTTACATTGTTAAAAAAGCCTTTTTTCCTCCCCAAAAAACCTCTTTGCAGCCTATTGAACCCTATGAAAATATTCCAGAAGGATTTTCCTATTCATAGTCCCTAGGAACTCCTGTTGAGATATTCATCCCATACACCAAGAAATGAGCATCTCTAAGATAGGGGAAGAAAAAAAGGATCCAGGACCTTTCCCAGTGTGCACATTTGCCACTTGGGGGTATTTTGGCCAAATCCTTTTACTACCTAGACCTCAAAAAAAGCCAGAGATATGCACAACTTTTCATCCTCCCTGCCACTCGACTCAGACATCCCACTGCATGACTTTCACCTTAATTTAGCAGCGACATCTCCAGCAAACATCTCCAAGGACTGTTTATTTACGATGGCATTTGAAAATGTTAAGCATCTGAGGCATTGCTCTCTGAACACAGACACATACATTTCAGACATGCTATCTGGAAGATAATCACGTAGTTTTCAAGGTCCAATTATCTCAAAGTTCATTCTTTCAGAAAAAAAAAAAAATAAATAAAAAGAAAGGACATCAGGGAGAACAAAACATCACTGAAAAGGTGACTCCTGTTCTCACTCAGGAGGGTAAAGAGTGAAAGCAAAAAGCCCAGTGCTTTGGGCAGCATGCACTGCTTCTCCAGCAGATTTACACAGCAAGACAATCAATATATTTACACAAATACAATCAATATATTTGCACAAACACCATCCCTACAAAATCAAAATAACACCGTTGTTCTTGCAGAGATTTGGCAGCCCTCACTTTGAAGAGCACACAAGCTCCACGTGCATACGGGAAAAGTTTGGGCTGGCTCAGTGAACCAAAGAACTGCTAAACACAGAAAAAACAGAACATATTTTTTATATTAGTGTATCAGTTTAAATTGGTCCCTGACTTAAGGCTAATACACAAGCTGGAAAATTGAATGCTTGGGACTTGCGAGAAATACTTACAAATTCCACATTTCATAATAAATACCTGATTAATTGGAAAGCAAATCCCTGTGTTTAGCCTCACTTAAGCTTGTCTTGTTTGTTTACTTGTCTACTTCTCTTCTTAGCAAGTGCAACAAAAGCTCCAACAAACCCCTCACCATACACAGACATTTCCTTTGGAACTTTCCACCGACCTTGGCCGGGCCAAGCCTCGCTTTATTTACCACATCACTTTTCTGAGAGGTAAATACATATCATCCAGGAAATAACAGCAGACTTGTTTCCTCCTTACTTCACCCATTTGGGTACAACGCTTGGGAAAGACTTGAGCTCTGAAAAAAATGAGTTTTCTGATGTCCCACTACAAATCACTGCCTAGAGGAAGGTGCTTGAGCTGACTGTAATGATGTGTGCAGACTCCCATCACTTCTAAGCCCCCTCTTCCTGAGCTCTAAAAATGCCTGACAGAATGTTTATGTGCCCAAAACAATCTTTTTCCCATGGAATTTCACCATTTTATATGCCTTGGGAAACGAAGAGCTTGGAACACATTCAATACAAGCAAATACACACAGTAAAACAAGCTGAGGGCTCAAAAGGCTGCAGTTTCTAAAGATGATGGAGAAAAGAAGGCAACAGGAATTTGTTGACTGTGGTTCTCTGTGTAAAATATATTAATATGCTTTATAATTAGAGATATGTATTGAAGTTAATGGGAAAACTGACAAAAGGAAAATAAAAAAAGGAAAAAAAGTTTTAGAAACTGGAAACTTTTTCACTTGTGAAAGGATCTAATTTGGGTAAGGATGATATGTAAAAGCTGGATGAGTTGCAGGGTTTCTTCCCAATGCCATACACTACTACACCTTCCCACTAACAACTGACTTAATTTCCTTCAGGTAGGCATTTCACCCAACAAAAATCTCACCCTGAACTGGTTGGTGAATGCTGAGTGAAAAGTAGCTTAATAGCCAACAAAAAAGCATTTAGCTGGCAAATATTAAAGGATTTTGTACATTTGGCTTGAGGCTTTAAATATTAAGCAGGCACTGGAGACTGCTAAAAGAAATCATTTAAAAATAGCTAAAAATAGCTATTAAAAATAGCATTAAAAATAAAAATAGTACAGGATACCCCATCCCAGGCCAGGAGCCCACCTCCCAAGTATGCAGAAGAACAGCTCTGGGTTGTTCCTCATGTAGCCCTGAACATTTCAGCCTGACACAGGGGGGCTCACAAGGCTGCAACCTGCCTTGGAATTCTTTCCTCATGGCACAAGGGACCTTGGTTTAGTATTTCAGCTGAAGGACAGAAGCTCAATTAGGGACAGGCTCGTTTGTGTTCCTGTTGAGCAAAGGTTAGCTGTGAATTTTCAAGGGCTGCATGAAAAATCCTGGGTTTTTAACAGCAGGTAACACAGCATCAGAGTGTCAGAGCTCCACCAAAGTGGAGCTTAGCAAACAAGATTCTCCTAGGATTTATAATAAAAATACTACAAAGTGCCTATAATAATCCCCTCAGTGTGGCATGAGTAAACAACTTTTCATTGCTTCATCTGTCTGTGTCTTTTCATTAACTAAGGAAACAGCAAAGCCCAGTATTTCCCAAATCTTAAGATTTTCTTCTAAATGGACATTTTGCCTTAAAAATACAAAAGCTTTACAATATGAAGGCTAGTAGAAAGCATCTAAAGATTTTTTCCATGACTTCTGTTTGATGAATTAAAGATAAATGCTGTATGTTTCACATTAATACAATTACAGGGGTTTTTTTCCTCTAGAAGTTTCAATCAGTCTGTTGTAAAGTTATGCCAATGAAGTTGACAAAACATCATATTATTTCTGTCAGCTTTAATGATTTACATTTATTTTCACCAATTACTCCAGCCAATCAGACCCAGCTTCAGTTTTAATCTCTCTTCCCAGGCAAACTAACAGATCATTCATCCTAAAAATGAGCGTACTCATTAATTTATAGCAGCAATTTTTCTTCAGTCAATGCAGGGGGCTGCATTCTGAGGTTTGGAAGCTCACCCAGCCAGGGAGACAGCTTCTGTAATCACACAGTGAAGTCATTTGATTTTCCCCTCACACTGACAAAGGATGAATAAAGGACAAGATTTAAACCTAAGACTGTTCTCCCCGTTTTCAAGACAGCGTTTGTTTTGTAGTTTCCCCAACTTCACTTTCCCCAGGAGTGCAATGAATTACACAGTGAAATCAACTGAACTGCAGAGAAACTGACAACAGCAATAATAATAAAAAAGAAAGCAGCAAGTTAGGTAATCCTCTGGATTAGAAATTTTCTTGTTTCATTTTTCCACCTCTGGAGCAATTCAGCATCATTAAGCACCAAAACTTTTCAACAAGTCTCAAGGGTTACAATCAACCAGAAAACTACTCTGAAAAGGTGACATGCCTGCAATTTTGTTAGCATCCAACATCCTCTGTGCTGATAATTATTTCCAGTTACTTTAAAAAGCCAAGTTAATGATTAGACTGTAGTAGCTGCTGGGGATTCTATAGAGCAGGCAGAAATCTTTTCCCCTTCTCACCCTGCCTCATTGCTATTCACCTGCAGGAGCAGGAAGCCAAATGTCCTGTATAAAAACCTATGAGGTGAAGCCAAATTTCATTTAAATACAGGAAATATTAGCAAAAAAAAATATATAGTCAGGGTTGAAATAATCTAGCAATATTTAACATGTTCCATCTTTTCTCACCAGACCTTGCCTTTCCTACATCTGCAGTTGGATTAAA
Organism: Corythornis vintsioides; assembly: GCA_025447755.1. Classification (NCBI taxonomy): domain Eukaryota; kingdom Metazoa; phylum Chordata; class Aves; order Coraciiformes; family Alcedinidae; genus Corythornis; species Corythornis vintsioides. The sequence goes on along the minus strand of JAOEGS010022507.1, from coordinate 3,225 downwards.
GGCAGGAAAGTAGCTCAGTCAGCTGCTTGGAGAGGTCTGCAGAGCAGGTTCAAACTATTCAGTTAACCTGTCACTCCAGGATTAGCCAGTGACAGGTGACAAGGAAATCTGCATCAGTACCTGCATCATTTTAACTGACTTTTAAATTGTCAGGGAATGAAACACAGATCCCAGAGAACCTTCCTTGTGACAGGTAGCTGGAAGAGGCAGGAGTTAAACCAAAAGCTACAACCTCAGTGCACAAGAAGCCCCCTTGCTCACTTTGTCTTCTAGTTTGGATATTTTGCTGTAATAATTGAAACGATTATTTTCTATTCTATACCTGCTATATGAAACAAACTGCAGCCAGTTAGTGACAGTCTGTCAGCCCAGTGCAGCTCCACAGTCCAACAGTTGCCAACGTGGCAGTGCCAACGTTAAGGGGTGACATGGAACTGGAGTCACACAGATGATCATCTTTTTTTTTCCCCTCCCAAAAGCCCATATCCATTCCTTGGCCACGTGTTAAAATACCACCCCAAAGCTCCTAGGTCAGATGCTTTTCCTCCCATCAGAAGCCACATCTGTGCTAAGTTGCATCATTAGGCAGCAATCAGTTCACAGCATCAGCGGGATGAATTTGGAGGCCAACTGGCAAGGTTCCCTCCCAGAGCTTTTTCCAACCCAGTGCCTCTGATGGCAGGGGGCAACGACACGACAGCAAGTGCTCAGCTGGCCCTGCCTGGGAGAGCTCTCCTTGGACACAACATTACTGCTGGTGAAATGCTTGCAAGCCTGCAGGAGTGGGGGGAAATAAACCAGAGTGCTGAAGTGAACAGCATCATCTGCCTGGTGACAACTGCTGTGATCCCTAAGAGGAGTCCCCTTGACTCCAGAGTTGCACAGCCCGTGTGTACCATAAGCCCAGCCAGAAACTGGAAAAATAAATGGCAAAAGCCATGCTCCTACACAGGGAAAAATTCTGCAACGGAGAACAGGACGTGCCCAGGAAACCCAGGGAGGAATGAAGAGAAAGTAGTGTAAGCAGATCCTGCCAGACTGTGAGAAGCAGAATTTGAGGTGGGAGAAGAAATGAGGGGAAAGAAAGACACATAATTATAGTCTGAACCCCAGTGAGTGCTGAGTGAAATGCCAGGGGGAGGGAAAATTAAAATAAAATTAAAAAATTAAAATTAAATCAAATTAAAAGAAAAAGAAAAAAGCACCTTATGTTATTTCTCAAGCAAAATAAAAAGTTTTCTTCAACAACTAGCTTGGCAACAAGACTTCTGAGGAGGCCAAGATACTTCCCTGCCACCAACTGTAACTACAACAGGGTGGATCATTCTCCCCTTCCACAAAGGTTATGAAGCCAGAATGATTTTTGTAGGACTATAGAGATTAGTGCAATATTTCAATATATAAATCAGAATGGCTGAGCAGAGCTCCAGCATCCTCCAGCTGAACTAAATTCCTTTCTGTGTACCCCTCATCTCAGAGAAAACACGGCTTGCAAGCTCAGTGCCTGTGGAAGAGGGCTCTAAATCTGGATATGCAAAAGACAGTGTGTCAGTGACAAGATCTCTTAGCCAGTGCTCTGAGAACCTCCTTCTGGCAGCAGCAAAGCAGAGCCACTTCTCAAACTGCTTTTCCACTCTAAGAATACACCAGGTGCATCTGTAATGAGCAGCTTCTCAGCTCAGCCAGCTCCCAGGGCTGACGAGAGTGCTGCTGCAGCATCTCTGGTAAAAAGCAACATCCCCTGGTAAAAACTCCCTGCAAGTCTGGCTCCCAGTATGCCTGCAAAAGGGGAAAACGCCAAGCCTGAGATTTCTCAGAGGCAGTTTTAGACTCTGATACTTCCCGATGACATTCGACATCAGTAAACCAACACTCTGCACACACACAAGGAGTTTACACCCACATCTGCTAAAGGGTGTACTTTGCACCTACACAATAAGACTGAGCTCCTTTGCACGCCACTTTGACAGACACATTATTGAGCTCAACTGCCGAAGCATTTGCTGTCAAAGTACCAGTTACTTATCAGCCACCCCACTGAATTATGGAGCACTGGAGTGTTATAACCAATTACAGCTTTAAGGGGAAAGCTCCAAGCTGGGAGCTGCAAGGCAAAGTTCCAGCTGCCTTCAAAGTATCACAGTAAGCAGATCATTTTCCTGGGGCAAGGGAACTGTGGATGATCTTTGATGCTCTGCTCTGGAATGTGACTGCTAGGAAGGGGATGACAACCCCAAGACTCAGACTGTGCTTGGAACAGCACTGCAACAAAGTCCTGTGCTTATTTTACCACTTAGCAAGCAAATCCAGATTAAAAGTGGCCAAAAATACCCCAAACAAACTCAGTTTTATTGTATTTATTTCTTTATTTTTAGGGAAATTACAGAATCAAGCTATCTTTTCTAAGATAATGTATTGGTCATTAAAGTTCCCTAAAATACAGATTTTTTTTTTAATACTTCCCAGTCTCAAATTTATGAAGTGTTAAGATAAACAACCTAAGTTTCTCTAGCAGCACTCCCTGCATATATTTTAGCCATATTCCTCACTTTTAGGCATTATTGATCCACTTCATAGTACTTTCTAATTAAATAAGGCATAACATCTAACTGCCCTGAGTAAACCCAGAGCAGCTAGAATGCAAGACAAAAAAACCCAACTTCCTTTGAAATTTCATTAATGTTTTAACAGAGGCTTCAATGAGCATCACTTAGTACCAGACAGATGTACCCTCCTGATCAATATTTTTATTATGACTCTTGTTAAACAGCACTTACTGCTGTTTATCAATCAGAGATAATCATCTCCCCGGGTAGTAAAACACCTGTCCAAATTATCCACAGTGCTGTTAAGGGAGACACAGTGGACAGGTAAATATTTTACAATCCACAGTTTGTTCAGCATCCTGTGGTCAGCGTTAGCTGAGGGCAGCTGGGAGGCAGCTCTCCATGAGCAGCTCTGCAAACAGCTGGCAGCACAGCTGTGCAACAGGGGCTGCAAACCCACAGCCTCCCCCAGGCTGGAGGCAGATGGAGGAGGCAGGGATGTCCTGGCAGCCAACAGGCTGATGTGCCTGCAGAGGATGCAGCTGTGGCAGCAGCAAAAGGCTCAGTGAAGCTCTGCAGGCACATTCTGAGCAGCAATCACGGAATGGTTAGGGCTGGAAGGGAGCTCCAAAGGGCATCTAGTGCAGCCCCCTGCAGGGAGCAGGGACACCCTCAACTA
>JAOEGS010022506.1:0-14128 GCA_025447755.1 Corythornis vintsioides | reverse complement strand
TAATTTATTTCCAACATGTACTTCTAAGATATAAGATCACTAGTTGCATGGGTTGTTTTTTTCCTTTGATAGATTTACACATTCTAATATATATGTTAAGGAAGAAGAAGCACCTATATAGAAATTCTAATACTAAAGAAGACAAGCAGTGGCTGATAAGTGGCTCAGGGAGATCACAGGACATGCCAGAAGAACTGGAATAGCAAATTGCAATTAGTTGGACAAGTTTAGTATGTTTCCGGATCAGAGATCAGGAGGGCCTATCTCCTCATGGCTGGCCTTAGGACCTGTTCCTCTTCCTGCTTGAATCATTTCATTGCATAGTCCATCACTTGCTGCAGGTTAACAGTTTTCTTCTCAGAGAGTCACCGAGGCAGTTTAGTTGGGTAGAGCTGAACTACTTGTACAGCGTGGCGGTCTCTCCAGGTCCAAGCAGAGGTCATTGGCAGGTCATCATTGAGAGAACTGAAATGGTAGCTGTCTGATTAAATCTGACCTTTTGATGATAAAATGTTTCAGCTGCTTTTGCAAAACATCCCTTAGTCTTCGTTAGCACAAGCGTACACATCAATAAAATAAATTGATTTTATAAAATAATATTCTTTTCTAATTTATCTCAAGAATCAAACCTACACTGTGACTACTGTTCTTGTGAATAGTAGGGTTCACTTCCAAGCTCAGTGTTCCCGTGTGTGATCTCCTCACTTGTTAGAATTCAGGCTAGAGACCCCAAAACACTGGGAGCTCCTGCACAGGGTGAAAAGAAGCTTGGGAGGAGAAATCCTAAGCTTTTGAGAAACATGATGGGGGGAAGGATTTCCTGCTTGGCAGGTGTGGGCTTGCGGTATTCGAAGATGCTAAAGGATCACTATTTCTTGAAAGGCAAATTAAGTACTTGAGGTTCCACAATATGTTAATTTTGAGCTGTGGTTTTGCCATTTGCTCAGCTGACAGTTGTGTAACAGTTTCAGTGGGTTCTTGTTATTGCTTATACAATATGTTTATGCATTTCTTTAATGCATTTCTTATGCAATATGCTTATGCATTTCTTTAAACCTACACAGTCCCGCCTGACGAGTCAGAACGAGGCCATGGCCCTTCAGTCCATCAGGAACATCAGAGGCAATTCCCATTGCGTGGACTGTGAAGCACAGAGTAAGTACAGCCATGTAGCTTCAGAAAAAATTACCTCCCTTCTCCTTGGCCAGGACTTCTCCTTGGCTGCCACTTAGGTGAATGCCCACCAGAGGCTTTGTCTTTTTTGGGATTACATGCCATGTGTTGTTTGCATGTTTCTTCATGATGGACTTTGCTTAATCACGTTTATTTAATGTTAATTTATACTTAATATATTCTGTGTCAGTTGCATCCTGATTTTTCCCCCTTGCTGTTTCACATGCATTCACATTGAATGTCAGCATTTTTTCCTTTTCAAGAAAAGGAAATAATGCATTTCTTTAAATGCATATTTTTTTACTTTGAAGAAAAGGAAAAAATATTTTCCTGTTTGACATCAGGTGCTTCCATTTTCCTCCTATTTTGTATGGAGAGGGCCCATGTGCCCTGGTGGTATTTATCAAACAGATAAGAATTTGGTGGTTTTTTTGGTTTGTTGGGGTTTTTTTATTAGTTTGTTGTTTGTTTGTTTGTTTTTTTATGCTGTTTGTTGGAAGAAACCAAAGTAACCGCTCATTATATCTCAATACTAGAAAACTGATTTGGGGTTGTGGTTTTTTTCTCCCCTTTGTGTTTCTTTCCCCCTTTTTTTTTATATATTTTTAAAAAATACACTTAGTGTTCAGAAAAGTGTTCTTGAGAACACTTTGAGCTGCAGTTCACCTCACTAACCCCAGCTGAGGTCATTATTCTGGTGCTCTTTAGTTCCAGGGGTTTGCAACAAAGCCACAAAAAGGAAATACTCCTGCTCTGAAGCAATTAACTGTGGAAGCAGAAGGATTGAGAACTTGTGCATTTTTATTCCTTTGATATTTGAAAGTCAGAACTTTTTTTGTGATTTTCACAAGTGCTTAAAATGGAAAAGTATTAATTTATTTTTCTTTAAGTACAATTATTTTTTTTTAGGATTTTGACTACTGGTCTATCCCAGTTAACTTAAACATTCTTGAAGAAGTGCAAGTGCTTTTATGCAACTGATTTGCTATCTGAGAAGTCAGCAATTTCTCTGATTCGCTCATCCACCAAACAAGCATATTATCCTTAGAAGGCTTGCAGGGAAGGTGGTTAGCACTTGTTGAAATAAAACAGATTTTTCCATACCTCCAAAATGTGTTTCACATACAGACTGGTTTTCGTTGCTTCTTTTGTAAACTTGTCAGATACTCATCTGCTGTCTGTAGGAGACGGATGGAGGACAAAGGCAGCTGCCCTGTCCCCAGTGGTTCAAGCATGCAGGGATGTGAAGCCTGGCTGGACCAGGCTTTGAGCACTAGGACTGAGGGATGCTGTCAAAACAGCTGCTTGACCTGCTAGAGGGAGATCCCAAAGAGAAATTTCACAGACAGAAATAATAGCAATATTGATCCTTTAAGATCTTTACATTCCACTGGTAATCCAGCACATGATAAACAAGGGAAAATGTTGATTTGGCTGGGATTTCAACATGTACAGCCCAAAGTGTCTTATTTATTAGTGTTCTTTCATATTGACCTGGTAGTCCTTCAGATTTACACCAAAGCTTTTATATAGTTCAGGTAAAAGGCATATAAGATGCTGTGCTGTACGTGAGAAGGACAAGAGTCTTCAAGTGACCTAGATGTATATTTAGCTCATTTGAAGTACTCAATGCTGTCTGAGAGCAGACCATGGTGGGAGTGTTACTGATCTCTGCTCCAGTCTTTGTGTACAGCTGTGGGTGACTGCTGACTGGTCACCCAGACAGTTATACACGTAGCCACATGTGCCCTCTGATCCGTTTCAGCTCTACCCAGAGTCCAAGCTATGCCCAAGTGGTGTGTTTCTCTCTCCAGTCACACCTGTACCCTGGTATTTACGCAGCCAAGCTCAGTGTTTAATCAGGAAAATTATTATGCAGGAAAGCAGCACCTTTTTTTTCTTTTTCTTTTTTTTTTTATTTCCATTTCAGCCAGGTTGGTTTTCATCCAGATGGCTTCATGGGCCAAGCTGGCCACGTGTGCATGTTGCCAGCAGGAGGAATGTGCCAAGAACATGTTCCTGGGAGAGGGCAGGGTGGGACTGCCCTTCTTGGCAACATTTGAACACTTTGTTGTATAGCTTTTGGGGGGTGTGATTTTGGAATCTCAACTGGATCCTCTTAACTGTTTGTATTCTTCAAGATGATTTATACAACATTTGACTCAGTGACATTTGGCCTTCCTTATATTAAGGCCAGCATCATTCCTTTTGAAAAATCTTTGAGATGTTTTCCAAACGATGTATCTTAAAATATAAACACACACAGAAGTGAACCTCAGCCTGCAGTTTTTTCTGCCAGGCTTTGCTTTATTTCCTTCTCCCTTGCCATGACAAGTCCCTACCCTCGGAGCATTTAGCATCACAAATACCAGCGCTGTTGTGGAAAGCTTACTTAGTTTGCATCTTCACAAAGCCAGATGTTTGGGAGCAAAGGGGTATGAGATGTTGCTGTCCCTCAGCTCTATTCAAGGGCCATCAATCTTCCACTTCAGAAGTCTCATTCTTCCTCTTTTTAGAGCTCTTTGCCTTTTTAGCACATCATCACGGCACTTTGTTTCGCCAGGGAATTTCTGCCTTGTTGTATGGTAATCAGCAGCAGTGGTACCAGCAGCATCTGTGTGCTGCCAGCCTTCTGGCCCTTTGGCAGGCTCGGGATAAAAGTTTTTTTTCAAGTTTTTTTAACGTTCCCATCCCAGAGCAATAGATGAGGCAAAGTGCTGGAGTTTTTGCCCAGGAAGATCTCGTTTCAGGAGGAAACTGGTGTTGCCTTTTCCCAGAGCATTCTTTCAAGTCCCAGTACTAACTTCTGTCTGGAGAAGGCATTGAAGATGATCAATTTGCTTAGGCAAACCCAGCTAAATTTCTGTCCCCAAAGGACTTTAGCTCTTCCAGCTTGAAGAGCAGATGAGATGACATGTGAGAGTCAAAAGCTGAGACAGTTGGTGTTGTTCGGCCTGGAGAAGAGAAGACTCTAGGGAGACCTTACTGTGGCCTTGTAGTGCTTCAGGAGGGCCTGTAAGAAAGATGGGGACAAACTATTTAGCAGGGCCTGTTACAACAGGACAAGAGTCTCTAAACTAAGAGAGAGGAGATTTAGATAAGATAGAAGGAGAAAATGTTTTACTTTGAGGATCATGAGACTCTGGCCCATTTGGCCCAGAGAGGTGATAACAGCCCCATGAGGTTTGATGAGCCTCTGAGCAACCTGCTCTAGTTGCAGATGTCCCTGCTCACTGCAGGGGGGTTGGACCAGATGAGCTTATAAGGTCCCTTCCAACCCAAACCAGTCTATGATTCTCTGATGTCTAGAGAGAGTGGAATATCAAGTGTTTCTGTTGTAGAAGAACACAGGACAGGCTTAAAGAGGAAAAGTCTCATGAGTTTTCCAGTCCACCAGTCTAATAACTTACTATGGTGCATTTTGTACTTGTAACTTACACATGCTGAACTCATGAGTATTTAGCATAGCAAAACCTTTCGTCAGCCACCTTAGGGTCCAGAGTGGTGGAGGAGATGGTGGGCATGGGTTATTCTCCTAAAATAGCTGTTCTAAGAGCTATCACCATCAAATGATGCATCTGATTGAGGTGCAAGTCATAGTGGGAAGGTTTCTAGAGGAGAGAACTAAACACCTTGAAGGATAAAATCAGCTGAAAACTATAATGTAGGAAATATTCAGTGATGTTTAAAAGCTCATATTTGTTTGACAAGTTGTAAGTAAAATAAAGATAAACTAGCTTTATAGGATCTTGAGCTGCATTGAATGGACTTTTTACTTCTTTTGCCATCATATCTGGTTGTGTGCCCACTGGAGAAAAAGAAACAAGGGAAAATCAGCTTGACTACTTACAGCCTGCTAACCATGTGTGGTACTTTTCAGGAGGTTCTTTTCCATCTTCGTCATCGTTACCCAGTTGTAACCGAGATCATCAAGTCTAGCTTTTTGCTGACTAACGAGTTCATCACTTGCCTTTCTTCCTGTTCCACCTTCAAACTCCGCTGTGTGTTGTCAGATTGTTGATGTTTAAAATACTGTCCTGATAACATTTCATTTCACTTCTTGGTTATTGCTTTGGTGGACTACTTCAATCGTGTCATCACTGCCAGTTGGAAGGAGGTGACTATTTTAAGAATGTATTTGGTAAAAGATTCACTAGATATGCTTCAAGTACACAGATGTATTTGGGAGGTCCTTAAACAGTAGGTTTGTTAGGATAATTGGAAACATATTAATCAGTATTTTTTCCCATGCTTTATTCTGAGTTTGTGCTGCTTTGAGCTCACTGCACTTGTTTTTCTGAAGGTAATCCTGGCCTTTGCATATCAGGGACAGACGTTTCATTCCAAGTCTCAGTTTGCAAATTTAAAGTTATTATCTGCTGTCTTTAAACTTTTACCAATGTGTTAGTATTTCAGGATAGTGAGATATTCAGTATTTTGGTGTGTTTCAGTGAAGGTTCCTTCACTGGCAAGGCATTGAGACCGGTGGAGGTAACCTGAAGAAATACGAAGGAGTTTGTCATGGTTGTCTTACCAAGTTATGTCTCACCTTATCTTTTGGTCATCTGAATTGATATATATTCCTAGTATAAGATCTGGTACCAGACGGGATTTTTTTTCAACAAAAGATGTGGTTTTCCGCTCAAGTGAAATAAGATGGGGCATTTTTCTCATTTGGGATGGTTTTAGATTTCAAAGGACTGACTAAAAACTGTCAATCAATGCCTTCAATGAAATGTTTGACTTTTCAATTAAAATTATCTGCTTTTCTTTCATATTTTGTGTCTGAACATGACATGGGAAAGAACTACAAAATGCTTTATTTCCATGTATTTTAGATGCTAAAAATAACTCTCTGATTTTGGGTTACATAAAGTAGGAATGAGTCTTTGTGGGAAATTTTCCCAAATAGAGGAGGACACTGGGAATTCACTTTCTGTCAGCTCTAAATTTTATATAGATGTGAAGAAAAATTAACCTGCCCTCTCAGTTAATCACTATTTTCCTGCTTGGTAGTCATGATAACCTGCTAGTTCTCTGGGAGGCCCAGGGTAAGGTGAGAAGAAAAGATCCAACAGTGGGAGGGGGCAGGAAAAAAATCCACCAGAAATTTCTCCCATTCATCATTCATTGCATTTGTTAAAATTGAATGTTTGTTGGAGAGATGGAAATTCATACAAATCTAGATTTAAATACCACAGGTTGGCAACAAAAAAGTGAACAATCTTCAGGAAGTGACTTTATATTTCCCGGCTTTTGTCAGGCTTGTCCCAGCCTTATCGTTTGCAGGGTTATTTTGTGTGTGGGTGGGTGGGTGGAATCCTTCTGGCTCGTACACTAAATCCAGGGCTGTTCAAAGTACCACATTTTCATCTTAGTACTTATCTCCCTGATCTTAGAGATGAAAACATACCCCATAGTGTGTTAGATGTAAGAGCCATATGTAGGTGATGATATAGATGGTTATTAAGGCAGTTCATATAGTTAGCAACAGAGACATTGTATCTAGTAGCTCTTTTTTTTTTTCCCTCCTTTTTCTCTTGTAATTGGCTACAAGTGGCTCTAGATTCCAAAGGAGGGGCTTTCTCCACCACTTCATCATCAGCTGCCTGTCACTGCATTTATATTTTCTTTGTTTCTTCTTTTCTCTCTAATTCATATTTTCCTTTTGACTGAAGGTGGAATGATAAACCTTTGAAGATCCCCCCCTCCACAGTTTTTTTAACTCCTTGAGGATTTATCAGAAGGGTTTAGTATCTCACAAAGCAAAACAGACCCTGCTGGAAGACCTTCCTTTTGGATAGGACACATGCACTTCCTCCCCCCCCAGACCAAAATCTTTGTCCACAAACATTAACTAGAAAGTTTTTTTAGGTGTTTTGTTATGCTAATTGCTTGTGTCCCTTTTTCTGTAGACCCTGACTGGGCCAGCTTGAATCTGGGAGCCCTCATATGTATTGAATGCTCAGGTATACACCGAAACCTTGGCACGCACCTCTCCCGGGTCCGCTCCCTTGACCTGGACGACTGGCCTATAGAGCTCATCAAGGTGATGTCTTCTATTGGGAACGAGCTGGCAAACAGCGTGTGGGAGGAGAGCAGCCAGGGCCACATGAAACCTTCATCAGACTCCACAAGGTAGGTTTTCATGCTCCATCTCCTCATGACACACCATGGGCACATAGCATGCATTATGGCCGCGCAGCCAAGGCTGTGAGCTCTGAGCACATCAATCCTCGTTTTGGCTTTTCAGCCAGAGGTGGTAGGGTGCTGCAACACTTTACAACATCGACTTTTAAAATTCTCCCTTGGAGCATGCCTTGTAAAAATCATTACACACATATATCTTTGCTGCGTGCCCGGGAAGAACATGTGTCAAAGGCGGGGGGTTTTCAGAAGTTGAGTGACCCCGTTACTTTTTCACTCTTGTGAAGGTTTCCTCAGCAGCTCTAGAATTTTTTTCCTTTAACTGACTGACCGACAGAACAGTGGGAGATTAAAACCTCCTGCCTGGTTGTTCCTCAATCTAAATTATACTGGAACGTGTTTCTTTGTATTGGTTGGCTGCAAAGTTCCTGGCTCTTGGACTATCAGTTTGTGATTCATAATCTGCTTTCAGTAGTTCATGCTCACTCAGAAATTCATACCTGGCCCTCAGGTCTTCGGGTTCTTATCATGGATGTTGAAAGTCCTGCTCACTATGGACTTGCTTACTCTATTTTTATGTGATATATGTGAAACCTTATGTTGGTGTGGGTATGACAACAGTTTTTTAACTACCTCTCATAGCTCAACACAGTGAAAATCTTCTTTCTATGATCTGTTATCCTACCAAAGGTTTTTTGTGCTTAGTTTGTGTGCAGTGTCAAAGAAAGATGTTTTGAAAACACTTTCCTAATTTTAGTAGATTTGTACTACTAGTTCTAAGGCATTGGCATGGGGGGAGCCAAGTGACCTCTGGCAGAGCACGTTTCATCAGGGGGCTCAGGCAGGGGAATACCTTCTGGACTGCCTTGCACAGCTGGGTCAACCTTTGAAGTTGTCTTCAGGAGTGCATTATAATTGTTTTGAGGGGCAGCCTGAGTCCAAGCACTGGACAGTCCCCAGGTAGCAAACAACACGATGGAGGTTCAGCTCTCAGTGTTTGCCTCCTACATTTGAGAGAAAGCAGAAGGAATTATGTTATGTTTATTGTTGATGTATGTCTCTGGATCCTGCTTTTTCCAGTACCAGATCAAGTGAAATTAGAACCTGGGAGCATATACCTGGGCCACCCCCTGTGGTGTAAGGGTAGGTTAGTACTGTTGTCTGTGATAAAGTCAACTGTTTCTTATTGCATTATTTCGTTAGCACTGAAAAATGAATTTGTGGTGCCACCTTTGGTTCATCTTCGAGAATGAAGCCAGTGCATTAATCAGGCTACTTAGATGAATGACTGTGCATATGAAAACATTGAAGGGAGACCTACAGAGAGATTTTGTTCATACATATACTGTATTTCTGCATATATGTCCAGTAATACATTAGATCTCCAATATAACAATTTCATCAGGTAAATTGAAATCAACTTGTTGCTGCCCTTCAGTCATTAGTATTACTTAATCCAGGGATTTTATGTTGTTGCATCTAATAAATGTAGCTGCTAACTACGGAAGTCTGCTGGAGAGATACCATAAGAGGAAAATGTTCACACACACTTGAGTTCTTATTTTGTAAAAAACATTATTTTAGTATTCATATAATGAAGGTATTACCATGAAAACACTAAAATACATGTGCCTGTGAAGAAAAGAGCACTCATACACTCAAATTAAACAATTCCTTTTTTTATGTTTGGGAATCGAGTTTTACTTACAGAAAACCAACTTTGTTTTCTTTGTATTTTGTGCTCAGGGCTCATTTTAATTCTTGCTTTGTTCTTGTACCTCTGTGTTACTATTCAGCTGTTTACCAGTGACATCATTGCACTTTCTTTCCTGCACTATAACATTTCGGTGCAAAAATATTCATTTTATAAATACATATTTCCAGCAATGTGTCCAAGTGCACACTTAGGTGCTGTTCAAAAAAAACCCAAAATTGAGATTATGTTAAAGTTTTCCCACAAAGCAATTGTAATCCTGCTTTGCCACTCCTGGTTTTTTCCACTGTTTGCAGCGGGGACTGAAGTGATATTTTTAACATAAATAATCGGAAAGGTGTTTCAGCTTTTTCAAAGTGTGCATCTCCTTTTCTGCTTTTCTCCCTACTAACACCATAATACTTCAGTCCAAGACATGGTAAGAAAATAAGTTCAAGTTCTACAGATCTAAGTTGTGCATTCCATTTTCTTGCTGCTTAGCAGTTTTGCATGAGGAATCCTCTATAAGGAGCTACCTGGACCTGAAGTAAGGTTAACCAAACTCTCCATTTTGTGTTGATGAGGGACTGAAGGGGGAAGAGTCAACTGAAGTTGAGGGACTGGGGGAAGAGGCGAGAATGTGAGCAAGTAGAAATATATTGGGGAGCTATTTGGAGTTCTGGTTGAAGGGGAATGGAGGGAGTCCAAGTTCATTTGGAGATCAGGGAAGAAAGAAGCATTAATCAGAACTCCTTCTGATGGGTAAGAGAGCTGAGAGCTGATGCTGGGGGGCTGTTCCTGCCTGTGCTGGTGAGCTCTGGGATCAGGTGGAGCCTGAGAGCCACTGTTTGAGGAGGCTCACACACTTAACGTGCTCTTGTTTTGATGAGTTTTCTTCTCACCAAATCCCCATCACATGGGAAATGACTCCCATGTTTTCCTCCAGGTTTCTCCTGAGTTTGTTGGTATCCCCATTCCTTTCTGCAGCCCTACTTACTGCACCTGTCCAGTGTAGTGCTCCCAGTTTCAGTCCCACCCTCTGTGACTTTCCACTTGTTTGCTCAGACCTTCAGACTGTGCCTGCAAGAAGAGCATTGATTCTTAACTGTTCCCCTACCTGATTCAAAGGCTTAGCACAAAACACCACTAGAAGACCTTAGACAAATACAGTCTTCCACATGTTTCTTTAAGACTGGCATGTCTCTTAACTCTTCTGTCTCCATTATGCCACCCCCAAAGAACCAAAAGTTGTCAGCACACTTCTGCACCCTCCATTAATAGACACTTGTAGAGGGAATCAGACATACATGGGTTTCACCATTTCATGTTGGGTCTAATGGAAATTAAGCCCTCAGGGGAAACTCACAGGCTTTCTAGGGGAAAAAAAAAGAGTTATTGACTGCTCCCTAGATGCTGGATCTTTTGGGCTCGAAGCCTCAAGGGGTGTTCACAACCTGGAAGTCTTGACATGGCTTCATAAGCAGTCCCTTCAACTCAGGTGAAGTCAGATCACTGAACTGCTGCAGTGGCATCCCATGCATTTTGGCTGGGAAGAGTGAAGGGTGTAGAGACCCTGGGAGACCAATGTTTTGCATGATGGATTGCCAAAGACTCTAGGTCATGGCATAGTTAGAGTATTCCTCAGGAAAATGTCACTAATATTAATAAAAATCGAGATATGCCAGGCTTCAAGTACTGCTTGCATTTTCACTTTTGTACACCCAAAAATAAGATAAATGTTATCAAAGTTAAACTACATAAAATACAGCATACTGCTGTCCTTTCTTAGTATACTCAAATTCACTTAAAACCCTTTCTCTGAGGAAGTCATGGGGTCAGGTAATACCTGGAAAGGTATTTTGAAGGTCAGAAGGACTCTCAGGTTGGAGGATGTGAGCTCAAAGGTCAAGAGCTTTGTAGCAAAAGGCGTTATTCCCGTACTTCCGTCAAGGATGTATTGCCCAAGTGTGTCCTCTGGTGTTAACACGTGCCAGGTCTCATCAAGTCTGAGAGGCATCTTATAGAACAAGCAGATCATCCCTCCGTTCGGTGTGTCTGGATCAAAGGCAACACCTTGCTTGGCCTCTAGCATGGAACTGGCAGGCGATGTTTGTTATGGGGAGCACAGGTGTGATGGGAACCCCAAGGAAGCCACGCAGAGTTAAGCAGCAGCACGAGGCAGAGTTCAGAGTCAGGGTGTTGGCATCATTGCAGGGAGGAAGGAGGAGTAAACACCAGCTCCCACCAGCACGGAAAGTTGGCGGAGCGGCAGAAAACCCAGGCACAGGCAAATATGTGAATGGGAAAGGGAAAGGGAACCAGCTGGCCTCTGAGCGCTGGTGTCTGTGGGTCCCTGATTAGGTCAGCTCTGGAAGGCTGGTAATTGGTTCCAGCAATTACCAGCAGCCCTGAGAACCGCCGCTCAAACTTCGGGAGCCCTGTGACAAATTGAAGCTGGCTGCTGGTGAAGGAGTATCGACTTCCCATTTCTAAACAGGGGGATCATTAGTCAAGAAAAGCATCTTTTAATTACTCGCAGGAAGAAAAAAAAAAAAAAAAGGAGAGGGAAAAAGGAAAAAGATCTTTCGGTATGGATCCTGCAACAACTGCTGTGGGTTTTTTTCCAAGTGTATTCAATATTAAATTTATTGTCTTGGAGGGGATGGGGTAAGCAGAGAGAGTTTGCCTGCAGTCCCTTCTTTGGTAACTTGAGTTTAATTTAGAACAAGAAGTCAAAGTAGAGTAAATCAATGTTGCAACAATTAACTTGGTCTGGGAATGAGGTCAAGATTTTCCCCTCTAATTGCAATTGATACTATTGAGGCACACTCTTAAAACACTGCTTTGGAGCGGTGTGAGGCAGGAGTATCCTGGTGGGCCGGTGGCAGAACTGCTCCACGGAGGAATGTCAGAGATGTGGTGAAGCCACCTTGGGGAGTCTGTACTGTGTTTCTTCTGGGCCTTTTGTATTGGTACCTAGGTCTCCTACCAGATATTCAGCTTTCTTCTGGACACACTTCACATGCTTTACTTTCTCCACATGTTGTTGCTCATGTGGCTTCTGGTTTGCAGACTTGCTTGCCACCATTCCTGAGATGATGTTGGCATTTTCCAAATGAGATTAGATGCTAGTATCCCTCTGCCTGCTCCAGGAGGTGATTATCTGCTCCCTGGCCCTTGTTCTCTATCTCTGAGCTCCCATGTTCTCCATCTCTGTCTCACTGGGAGTACTGGGATGTGCCAGCAACAAGGCCACCTTCACCTGGAAGCTTCTGGACAAGAGGAGGGAAGGGAGCATGATATCCAAGCACCATCCCAGCCCCCCTTTTTGTTCTCCTGCTCAAACAATGCTGAAGATTTGCATTAGTTACATGCAGACCTTCAACTTGAAGGGCTCCACCATCTAGTCATCTTTTTGAGAATATTCCTGGATAGAACATCCATTTTCATTGAAATGTACTTTTGACATGAGGAGTGAGTGGTTAATAGAAGCTCAGGCGTAGTTTGAAGCTCTGCCCAAGCAGCATCTCTTTAAATGGAGTTGGGAGGTTGGCGCATCTGCCACAATTTTGCTCAGGTAGTCTGTATAGCAGTCACCCTGTTTATTCTGGTTACCAGAGGTTAGAAGAAAACAGAAAGGTTCTTGATGCTGTCTGAGAAGGCTGGAGTCGGGAGCCAGCAGTGTCAGGAATTGACTTTCACCTTACAACGCAAGATCCAGTTTGATCCCTCTCTCACTAATGAACTGAATTTAATGGTGTCAGAAAAAACATTATGCAGCGCGACTTACATTTAGCAGCCGTTTTACAATCCCCGAGCTGAAGCCTGGCTTGCAGAAGAGGCTTCTGTCCACTGTGTTGAGCTTGTGCTGGTTTCTGGGGGATAAGTGGGGAGTGAGTGACTTCTATGAAAAATATTAAGCCTTCGATGGAAAAATTAAACCATGCCTTCTATTTTCATAATAATAATTATTCCTTCATTATAGAAAGCATGGATAAAGGGCAAGCCCAGGGAAACTGAGCAGTTAAGACCCTGGTAATGTACCCTGAATCTTGTAGGGATGCTGTTTCCCCTCCCTCTCTTGTTTCTTGTTCCTTTTGGCCATCACATTGCTGTTACAGTCCTGTTGGTCTCCGATTCCTGGCATAAGGCTGTAGCGTTACAAATGGGGCCTGGGGGAACTTCGGTACCTCTCTATCCACGATTGTCAGGTCTGGTTTCTTAGCAGTTCTTGGCCTGATGAGGTCAGTGTTTTGTGCCTTTTGAATGCTTCTCCATGCTTGACACCTTTCCCATTTCAGGGATGGGGGAAGGGTGTTTTTAAAAATAAATTTAAAAATAAAAATAAATAAATAAAGTTTTATTGTGAAGGGCTGACCAGAGCCCATCTGCAGTTGGGTGGCATCTGCTCCCCACATGTCACTTCCCTCATTAACAAGCAATTGAATTAATTAAATGCTACTCAGAACACGCATAACAAGCTACCGGCAGTGTCCAAATTAGCACTGATAATCAAGGATGATTTCCTTTATTATCCTGCTAAGTGGTGTGCAGGCTCTGATCTCCCTGTCTGCCCTCATCTATTTACATACCCCCAGCTTCTGCCTTTAGAAGCTGAGGTTATCTTACCTAGTTAATTTGCCACGATCACCAAGCATGGCGGATTGATATTCCTGCCTCTGCTGAAGCAACCCCCCCCCACAATCCCCCTTTCTCCCCCTTTCCTTCCTCCCCAAGCCTGGTCCTTTGTATCTCAAGCTCACTGATAAATTAAAAGCCACCCCTGTGGTCTCTCAAGTGAGTAATAGAGGCAGAAATTTCATTTTGCAACTGGCTGATTTAATGATCCAAAGGGTAATTAATGGCCTGATTATCTTAATGTTAAATATGTCCGGCAGCAATTACTGTGACCTCCCGCTTGTCAAGGTCCAGGCTATGCTCTTCTTTCAATTAAGTTCTCTGGGGCTTAATGGTATGAATAAACTCCTCTGATTCTATCATTCCGGACTCTGAGATTTAAGCGAGCTAGGGGCTCGTTTGGAGTTTTAATCAGCCCGTCTTCTACTTGAGCGATCAGAGTTAACAATTATAACAAGGACAGTTTAACTTTCTTTC
>JAOEGS010022505.1:0-11956 GCA_025447755.1 Corythornis vintsioides | reverse complement strand
CCAACTTGGTGAGTAGGATGTTGTGGGGGACTGTGTCAAAAGCTTTGCAGAAGTCCAGATAGATCACATCTACAGGTTGTCCTAGTCCACAGAGGTAGTCACCTTATCACAGAAAGCCACTAGATTGGGTCAGGCAGGACCTGCCCTTGCTGAAGCCATGTTGGCTCTTTCATCACCCTGCTGTCCTCTATTTGCCTTGTTATACCCTCTAGGAGAATCTGCTCCATGATCTTCCCAAGGCACAGAGGTGAGGGTGACAGGGTGATTAAGTTTTCAGGGTCCTCCTTTCTACCCTTGCTAACAATAGGTGTGACATGACCCTTCTTCCAGTCCCCAGGGACTGCACCTGACTGCCAAGACTTTTAAAATATTATGGCAAGTGGCTTAGTGACTCCTTCAGCCAATTCTTTCAGGACTCTGGGATGAATCTCATGAGGTCCCATGGATTTAGGTATATTCAGGTTCCTCGGGTGCTCACAAACCTGATATTCACATACAGTAGAGGGGACTTCACCACTCTGGTCCACACCTTGCAGTTGAACTTGGGAGGAATCAGGAGAGAGGTTGTCAGTGAAGACTGAGAAAAAAAATAATTGTTAAGAACCTCAGCCTTCTCCTCATCTATTATTACTAGCCCACCATTTTTACTCTTCAGGGAGGTACGGTTTCATTGATCTTCCTTTTTTCATTGATACACCCTTCTTGTTGTTCTTTACATCCCTTGCAAAGTTCAGCTCCAACAGTGCCTTGGCCCTCCTCACCTCATCCCTACATAATTTGGCAGTATCCCTATACTCTTCCCAGGGTATTTGTCTCTGCTTCCAGCACCTGTGAAGCTCCTTCTTTTTAGTTTGACCAGTAGGTCTTGGCTCAGCCACACTGGTCTCTTCCCTTTCTTGCTTGACTTCTTACGTCTGGGGATCAAGATCTCTTGAAGTCTATGAAGAGTGTCCTTAAAAATCTGCCTGCTCTGCTCCCTTGTCTCTAGGGACTGTTTCCCAGGATATCCTATTGACTTAACTCCTTGAAGAGCCAGAATTTTGCTTTTCTGAAGTTCAAGGTCCTGACTGTGCTTTTTGCCTGAGTTCTGACCCTGTGAATTCTACCAGTGTATAGTCACTGCCACCCAGGCTGCCTCCAAGCTTGAGATCCCTGATGAGCTCATTTCCATTGGTAAAGGGTCACTTACTTTAAGAGTCAATCTATTCAGAGCAAAACTATTTACAGTTAATACTTTTGATAGAAGCACTTTGTTAGTATTGTGCAATACATTTATAAAAAATGGCTTCAAATTCCACTTCTCAACCATTTATAAAGTGCTACTATCAATTGCAATTCTGCATTCTAACCCCTGGGTGACAACACTGATGTACATTGGCCACCAGCATCCCACTGGTTTTTACGGCCTTTAGAGCCGAGGACAGTCCAGCACACACATCGCCAACGTCATGAACCTACTGTAAACACACACAGCCTGTAACTGGAACCCCAGGATGGTCGAGCTGTACTCTCAACAACAAGCAGGTGCTACTCCCTTTGGTCTTCTCCAAGGTCCATAACTGCAATTCCTAAACACTGTGACACAATGGAAAAAAACTGGACTTGCAGTAGAATATGAGCTGAGTACAGAGTCCCTTTGAAGGAGCATGCTTTTTACTTTATTAAGAGTTGAGATCAGAGCTGGGGGTTTTGCCCCTCAGTCTCCATCTCACTGTTACTGGGTGGAGGGTAGATGGGCAGAATATCCAGCTCATCCACTTGGGGAGTCGGATGCATCACCACAAGCTGGTCCTGGGGTATATCTGCCGCCGCCGCAGCCAGGTTTGTAATGGATTTGCTTTTCACACACTGGAAGTCAACGTGCCGGCTCTTTCCCTCCTCCTTCTCCCAGGACATCCGGATGAAAGGTCTTTGGACATAGTTGTAGATCACCTCTGGCCTTCCACCCGGTCGCTTCTTCACTTTCTCTTTGTACGTGGGGTAACCTGGGGAGCAGAGCAGAGCCAGGTTAACGGCGCCCGTCCTGTTCTGCTTCACTCAAGGCAGCCCGGGGAGGCACAGTGCAGATCAGCAGCTGTCACCATCACCATCCTGCACGGAGACAGAAGCCCGTGTGCTGCTCGGCGCCGTCTACGCAGGCAGGCAGCGGTTCAGCTGCCAGCCCAGCTGCTTGAGGCTGCCCTGCTATCCATAATCATACAGGGTTACAAGACAGCCCAGCCAGAGGCTCCTCCCTGGAGCCAAAAGCAGGTGGCCTTTTCTAAAGCACTACCACCTGGAAAGCAGGAAATGAGATCTCAGGTAGAGAAGGGGATCCCCTTGATCTGTGGTTTAAGTTCCCCAGTGGAATCCTCAGGTACTCCTCCCAGCACCCCAGATGATGAAAATACAGCATTTTAGACCAGTTCCAGGTTATGCCATGTACAAGCCATTTTTCCCCTCTGCTGAAGAAAGCTGCATATTATTCCCAGGCACCAGCATTCAAGCTTAGTCAAACAATTCTCTGTCTAAACAAGAGATACCAGCAGAAATAGCACTGTATTGGGCAGCATTACACAAACTGCCTCTTGCTCAGTTCAATGACATGTCAGTCTGAAGGCTCACCCCCTATTCAGCTGAACTTCTTTCAGAGCAGTTAAAAGCATTTGCTTTCGGTTGGCAAATTACAAATGTAACTATGACAACTTGGCGAGTGAATGAGAGAAACCCTGCACATGATAAAAGCTGGATTTTAAATATTTGGGTCAACAATCAGAAGGAAATCTTTAGCAAAGCTAGAGTTGAGATTTTAGAGCCCCCTAACTTAATAATGTGTATTTCAGATTAATAAATCTTTGCGCCTCAATGATGCTTTTGGATAGTTCTGAATTTCCTGAAAGAAAATATTTACCTTCCATTTAACATAAAATTTCATTCAAGCCCTGAAAAGGCCACCAGATCAAGAACAGAATAGACAAAGCTGTGAACACACACACAATTCCTTCAAATAAAGCAGAGACAATTTTGTGTGAAAACTGAAGAGCAAACGGCATGAGGCTCAAGTTGTAAATGAGTAGAAACCACCAAAGTCCCCCTGCAAACTGTCTAGCTTCACCCTGTAGACTACTCATGAGTCTGTGGGGTTTTCTAGATGGAAATCTAGTTCTTTATTGGGTACCACTCCCCCTCTGCCCATTTTATCATATAACCTCCATAGGAAAGACAATACCAACCCCTACTTGCTCAGCTGCAGAGGTGATCCTAAAGCAGAGGAGCACAGCAGACCCTCCCCCCAAGTCAGAGAGCAAGCAACACTGCTCTTACCCTCAATGCCCAGGCGGATCTTCTTGAGCCCCCTTTCCTTCAGGACAGACTTGGCCACATCTCGATTTTCAATGTATTTGAAGAATCTATACAACTTCGTGCTGTAAATAACTAAAGGTACATTTTAATGAGAGCAAACTGCAAAGATTGAACTTCTAGTCTTAACTTTTCCCTGTTTAGCTTTACTTTTTTTATTTCAGACCAGGGAGAACTCAAGAACTGATGAGGAGAATGGCTGAAAGCACTGTGAAAGGGGTTGGTTGCACATGTCTTTTTCCCTATCAGTTTAGTCTGGTTTATACACTTTGTTGTTATTGTTGGATTTAGGAAGGCAATGAGACAATTCACAGAACAAGCCACATTATGTACTCCCAACAGCACCTCCACAAAAAGGCATCTTTTTTTCCCCCCCTTTCGATGGAATTGCAGCATACATTTAAAAAAGCCCAACTTTCCATTCTGCTTGCCATTATCTAAGAGAGATCTGCAAATCAGTTTCAGAAAACCCAGGCTTGAGAAGCAAGCGGGATACCTTTGCAACCTTAAAAGACTGGACAGCTGCAGAAATCCAAATCTGCTCATGAAAATATAAAAAGAGACAAGTGTGCTCCTAATTACTTAGGGTACAGAGTATTTTGAATTGATACCTTTGAGACATAAATGTTCTAGAAACCTGAGCTAGTCATGTTATTACATTAGAACAGCCACATTGGCTTTATTCACATGTTGCAGCTCCAAGAAATCTAAGGCTTGGTGTTTTTTGGTGGCATTTTGTTTTCATTTTCTGTTTGTTTGTTGGGGTTTTTTTTGTTCATTGTGGGTTTTGTTTGGCTGTTTGGTTTTGTTGGTTTGGGCTTTTGTTAGGTTTTGTGTATGTAGTTTTGTTTTTTAAATTTTTTTTACTTTATAGAAAGCCTGAAGAAAACCAAACAAAGCTGGAATATTTTGAAGATATTTCAAAGAAGACTGTTTAGTACTGGAGCACAAAGAGCGTCTCAAGCTCCTACACAGCCCTACAACCCCCTGAATTTCAAGTTTTCACAGTGAAGGAACACTTTCAGCTACAAGACCAGCACTGATGCAGGGACGGGCATTCCATTCACAGTTGCTTTATCTCATCTGTAGTAGGGATGTGGTAGAGACTTTGCTAACAGTGCTTATCTACAGAACAGTTGAATCAGCACATTTGCTACTACCTCTGCCATAGCGTGGCTTGGTGGAAACAATGAAAATAAACTTACTTTGTGCATACTCCTCTCCCATTTGAGGGGGATACTCTTCATCCCAGTCAACAACATCATCATCCGTCAGCACAACAATGTGACACTCCCTCTCACCACTCTGGGCACTGGCTACCATCAGTGGGAGAATCATTTCTTCCAGGTAAAACTCAAACTGCTTGCGAGCACCATCATTTGACAGTTCATGCATGAGAGCACCTGGAACAAGATTTGAAATATTGGCACAGAAAGCTTGGTACAAAAAAAAAAAAAAAAAAAGAAGTGGGGACTAATAAACATAACAGTTCTGGTTACTTTGTAGTGTTTACTGCAGCCACACCAGAAGTTCAAACTAATAGGATATTATTATCCTATAGTTTTATATCCAACTGCAGATATTAACATAATGTTGGAGACAAAGGAGTGACTCTGAGGAGACTGCTAAACATTTATAGAAAACTCCCCTCAGGCTTCCTAAAAGCAATATTATTTAAGACAGCCGCTGAAAAAGTAGAACATGCAACCCACTTTTCATGGGCAGTAGCTTAAAAACAAAGCCTCTCAAAACCCTCGCTGAGTGAGCTGCTAAACCCTTCTGCCAAGGCCAAAGTGCAGCCAGAGTGTGACTCAGCGGCCACACCGCGGGAGGTCACAACGGCTGCAAAGCCCCAGCGTGGCCCTGCACACCCTGAGGGCATGGGAGCCACAGACACAGGCCTGGTCTTTGAGACACTGGCCCAAACTCTGGCTGTGCTCAGGGAGGGTGTAAGCTGAAGAGACACCACCCACTGGGAACCGTGAGGCACTCTACACCATCAACAAAATTGTGCTACTTTTCCTAGCAACAGAGCTTAATTCACTTAAGCAAGTTGAATAAATTATCCTCTGGAAAAAAAAAATAATTGAAAATTACCACTTAATGTTACTGTATCTGTACTGCAAATGTACCAATAGATCAATAGAGTTTAAGTGTTCCACAGAGCTGACCAAGCAGAAAAACATCTGAATATCAGACACTGAGATAAAAGAAACATTCTTCTCCAAAAGGTGCACATCTGTTGTCTTTGGGGCTTTACTACAGAAGAGGTAGAAAAGGAAGGATTTTTGCAGTGTCAGCAATGCTCCTTGATGAAGGACATAATTTGGAATCCATTCCCACTGTATACTAGCTTAGTTAGTTTAATTAAAATAATTTTAATAAATTCTGTACTTACTGAGATCTCTGCATTTAATAGTACTATACTCAAAAGAAATACAGAGATAGTCACACGCTTCTCTCAACTCAGGAATAGATATCCCATCAGGGCACCGTATCACCCCAGTCTTGTAGTAATCCTACAATAAAGCAGGACACAAAACCTACAATGCACTTCAACAGTCACTGACAAACATTTCAGTTGTTTCATTTATAATACTTTCTCCACAAGCAAACCCCCTAAAATGTGCAATGGGCAACACTGGTGAAGCTTTGTGAATTTTATGGTCCTCCAATTGATCAATTTTCTGACCTGCTTTCAGAGCAGTGAGTTCAAATAGTTCAAGTGACAGCTATTAACACTGACCATTTTGGTGTGTGCACACTGGCTTTTGTCTGTACTTCACTCTACTTTTGCTACCCCAGTTCTGCTGACAAAGCAGCATGGCTGTGTACAGATACAAAACACGTAATTTTCTTCTCAGACTGAAGTTTGTTTTTTTCCTATTACTTGCAATAACAGGAGAAAAGTGGAATTCACTTCCAGTATTGTTTCATCTGATTTAAAGATAAGAGCTGAGTATATCTGAACAAGGTAAAAGATGTATAGAAGAAGGTGAACAAATTCCTGTCAGGCAGAAGTTTTTTAGTTCATTTCATGCTTTCTCGCTCCCTGGCTGTTTTTCTAGATGTGTTTTTTTTCCCCCCCTAGAGAACAATTCAGAAAAACAGTCCATATTCCATCCACAAAGTCTGGATTTGCAAATAAGGCTTAATCAAGAAATTGTACCACCTAATACTCACAGTGCTTGTCCTAATAGCACTTGCCACTGAAAACTCACCAGAATAGCACGAAACACAGTGGAACCAATTCCTTCAGCAACTTCATATTCTCCTTTTTCATTGGGACGTGTAAAGTTATGTTCTCTGCCTGATCCAAACATCCTGCTCGAGAATAAAAGTATTTTGGTTAGAAAACCTTATTAAACTTGGTTTGTTTTTGTAAATCTGAAGAGTAAAGCATCCTAATTTGTAAAGAAATGGCAGGAGAAAAGCAGCCTATTCTCTCTCACATGTGTATACACTGTTCAGTTTGGTTTATGTTTAACAAGATAGCAGAAAGTAGAAAGCAGGGTAGTGTAACTCAAGAAAGTCTGGTTTTATTCTTCAGCCTTAACTGGACAATGTCCACCAATCCAAACCACAGTTAGACCAGGCCACTTCCTGATGGTGCCAAACGTGGGGGAGATGGAAAACAAGTCACCTTTGGCATCTGTGGGGCAATGTAGGAAAGGAAAACTAATTTGTTGTGGAAATCTCAGTATATTTAAAAACATTTGAGGTAGTTTAAGAAACAGAACCTAGTGCTCAAACACATGCAACTCACCTCAATTTCATTTCAAAGATTTACTGAAGTTCATCAGTTAAAAGAGCATTCAGATGGAAGATAACTGTAAGTAAGGGTAGCATATTTCTCCTTGCTAGGATGCAAGGAAACTTAGACCAAGGAAAAAACTATTACTCCCAAAGAGTATCGGACCTTTTAAAACACACATCTGATATAGAATTACACTTTATGATTACAAAAAAATACCACCACCTACTCTTATTTACAAATACACCCTGATGGCAAAGTAGCCCACAGGACCAGAGTTAGCATACAGGGTGAGTTTATAACAGCAAACAAAACACCTCAATCTGATCTGACGTCTTCTGACTGCTCTTCAAGACAAGAAATAACATTTAGGACCAAGGCTGACAAATAGGTTATAGGCTTAAGGCAAATCATACATTCTTACTATAATTATACTTCCCAGAACATGCTAGCTGAGCTGTTTCTGTTTAGTGTCCTGTGAACTGACACTGGGGGAAAGTGGTTTTATAAATAACTTGCCTTTTAGAGCAGTGTTTCCATACCTTTATTAAACTCATTTTGAGTTAGGGGAAGATAAAATAAGCTTGTTCCTTGACCAAATCCCAAAGGGAGAATAACTCAGCAACACATGCACAAATCTAGTGCACTGGCCAGCAGCACTTGGCTCTGAGGCTGGACATGGAAAACTGTTTCACTGCCTACCTTTCACACTGATACACTCCCAGTTTGTTACTTTGGGTACTTACATCTGTATTATACCTATACAAATGCCTTATATCTGTTATTTTAATTCTAGTAATGATTACTTCTATTTATTTCCACTTACAGTTTATGCAGAGAAACACTTTGCTTTCTCTGCAACTCTTCTTTCCCAAATACAGTAAATAGCTATTATTTATCCCAATTATTTTGATGGTGATTTAAACAAAGCAGAAATTATTTAAACATCTTTATTACCTGTGCCTTGGCAACAGCTTTATGTATATGTGTGTGTGTTTTAAACATCATTATAACCTTATGGGCTGAGAGACAGACACATTTTAATGAAAAAACCATACACAATGTGACAAGAGACGAAAACATCAGAAGACAAACGAGGTGAGTTTTGAGTGCTGTCAGGGAAGGCCCATTAAATAAAATAAATACTTCTAAGGTTTTCCTCCTTGCTACTTTGAAAGTGACTATCTATACTTAACTATTTTGGTTTTATGAAGCAACTAGCTTTAAAAACAAGAAATGGAATGAGGCAGGCTCATACAAAAGTAATACCCTACCAGACAGAAGGAAATGAGTACATCATGAAAGGTTAAGTTACTTGTGAACACTCCTTTGTCTCTAGGTAACAGACATCTACTGGCATTGCTGCCAAATAAAGAGGAAAACTTAATAAAGACCTTTGCAAGCTGGTAATATTAAATGTCAACAGATCAGCAGTAGCAACAGGAGTCCAACGGCTATTTAAACAGTTTTAATATCTTCAAGGCATTTACAGCTCTATTCTAAAGTCATTAAAAAAAAAAAAATACAAACCTGCCCAACATTGTATTAGGTTGTGCAGTAAAGATAGAAGGATCTACAACAAATCTGGTGTTATCCACTACAAGTGTCACTCTTTCAGAAGTTCTTACATTCCGAGCTCCCTCTTTTCCATTTTCATACACAAATACCATTTCCACACCAGTCTTGTAGCTCCCATCTGAACTTGACTGGCTACTGTTTATGCTGCTGTTGCTCATGCTACCAACAGAACTGTTAGGGGAAGTCTTCTGGGGACGAGGGCTGCTTGGTTGAGATGAACTGTGATCCTTTTCTCGCTCTTCAGTGGGGACAAGGTAGAAGGAAAAAAAACAAACAACCACAAATAATAAATTAAATTATAGATCTACATGAGCTCTATGCAATTCCTGTCTTTCAAGGCATAAAACATGACAACTTGATAAGTTAAACTCAAATGCTTTCAATTAAATCTATTCTAGTTGAAGAAATCTTAAAAAAAAGCCCCAAACTGTCCATATATGAGATCCTGAAGTTTCTACCACTTAGGCATCAAAGCCACCTCACCTTCCTAAAGCCTTTACAACAAATCAGCATTCTAGTACTACAACAGTAACTCAACAGAATATATAGAAACTAAGCATCACAGTTTTGTCACTTAAAACAAACCAACCAAACCAATATAAAAAGTGCTAAAGCCCTACCAAGTAAAGGGGAAGTTTTCAGTAAATTACTTTCTTATAAAAATCAGATTCTTCTTGTGATCTAACTAAAAAAGAACATAATGTAGGAATACACGCTAGACTGAAGAAAAAGTTATGACCTATTTAAAAAGGGTAGCTCCAACCTAGGCCACACGTAAGAAATCTGTATGTCATGTCATCAACAAATAATGCCTATTTTTAACAAGATGGTAATTCACTTTAAGAATTTTCCTTCTGAAATGCTATAGATCTAACACACCAGAATGGTACTGTCTTGTTGGTGAAGTAACATTCCTGATGCATGGAGTGAGCTGAGATTCTGCTCTTTCGTGGGATGAGTCACGAGATCTGTCTCTTGATCTGCGTCTGTCCCTTGATCTCTCACGTCCACCACTTGCACCATGAAGGCTCATTTTAGTGTAGTCTATTCCTTTAGCAATACGGGAGGAGGTGCTGAAAACAGAAGATAAAATAAATATTCAGCATTTCAAGATTCCAGAAACATCACTCATTTGAATTGTGAGGGCACTGGCACCCCCCATATGTGTTCTGAAGCACAGAGTTACCCACCTCCCTTCTCTCTACTGTGACCAACCATCATCTGGAACATGAGCAGACAAAGAATTACCAATTCATTGCTGTGGGGCCTACAGAGACACTGCCTGATGGCTTGAGCCTGCCTGGGAATCTGCATTCACAGAAATCCCTTCCAGAATGTTAGTCAAATACAATGGAGCATTTAGATTCTTAGTCTTAATAAAATGCCCTAATAAAATCATGAAACTGGGCTCATTTTTCCCCCAGTGGAACCTGTTTTGGAAAACCCTTCCCAGATCACAGGCTTTCAGGAGTGACTTAGCTTTTTTTGCAACCAGCCCTTTGCAAAGGTGGTCGGCCTTAAACCAGCTAACAGATGACACACCAGCCAAGGGGTTGTTTCTGCATGTTTCTTTAACTTTGAAGTTACTCTCAGAAGGAACACCAGTGAGCACAACCACCCAGACAGCAAACAGTTCTATTATATTAATAAAGCCAAAGCCTACACCACTCTCAGTAACAAGTAGGGTATTTGTTCTATGCTAGCAAATTTTAATGTAACAGTGTTGGGCTTTTTTTAGACTGTGACTAAGTTATATTACATTCCTTAAATTAAAATACTGATTATACTTTCAATTAGTTATTAAACCTACTAACAAAACCAGTCTGCTTCAAGAGTCAATATTCTCTGAAACCACCTAAAAATTAAATATCAACTTGCAGCAGCTATTCATGAATTTTACAAAAAATATTTTCACTTTTTATTTGTACACTTCAAAACAGAAATATTTACATCAGAACAGCACAGACATATCTGCATCCTTACACCCTCATGGAATTCCTAAATCAGTTCCTTAGTTGTCTGCCTTTCAAGTACTGGCATGACAACACTCCCTAGTTATGGGATTTACTGAAGAATTTTCCAGAAACCTCAAGTACTGGGTAACTGTGGCAGACATCTGCACGGCTACAAGCTCTGACAAAGAAGGGTCACAATTTCTCCCCAGAATCTCAATGCCTCACTTGCTGGCAGCCTGCAAATCCTGAAACTTTTACCAAGAGACCTTAAATATGACTGATAAGAATGCAGTAGGATACAAGAACACAAAGAGGTAAGAATAATGACCTAGGATAAGAAAAGCACATATCTTAAAAGCATGAACTGTACAAGCAAGTTGAGCAGAATGTCCTCTTTTTGCCTAGCACTAATAACAACAACATCATCAAGACTATTCAAGGGAACATCTAACCTAAGCTGTTTCAGCTTCAGGTTTCAGTGATTGATAAGAGGAGCAGCTTAAATCAGAACAACAAAACCAAACTATGATGGATCTTATGTAGTTTACACTAGTACAAACTAAACATTAACACAATGAAAGGGAAAAAAAATTAAAAAATATATAGCTATCACCTAAGGAACACAAACTTTTCCACACCCTCTTTGAACGAGAGATCTTTTATCTGATAAAGCAGGTGTTTGGTGCAGACAGAATCTACTGCAATACTGTTCCCTGCCAAGCTGGAAACATGCTGCAATAAGACATGCATCTTTAGGCTGTGAAGTCAGCCAAAGGTCTATTGAATAAGGTAAAAGAACTGCAAGCTTGTCTTACGGCTGGAAATGCTCAGTTCAAGAATAATGATGATCCAACCAGTTTCATTAAAAGGAACCTGCATTTTCCTCAGGACTTCCAATGCAATTCTGAAGGTATTCAGTTATACAGCATTTCAGCACAGCTAATGTGTCTCCTTACTTGTTTTACTTCTCTATTAGGGAAGGGTAAACTCTGTATTATTGAAGTGAAATATGCCAAAGTTTGGAAGAGCAAGGTCTGCAAATCTCTCTCTCAAGGACATCAACAATTCAAGAGAACATTTGAATCTTTTATTCCTTATCTACATATGTCCATACAAAACATAACCCTTTTTAATAGCTACAAAATATTCCCTCAAACTATCGGAAATGGGGATGATTCAAATGAAACTTGAAATCCAAGTCTGATGACATTCATTACTGCTGTAGTAAACCTCCTATAAACAGTCACCCCTTCGTATTCATTACAGAAAAACAGTTGCCAAAGTA
Organism: Corythornis vintsioides; assembly: GCA_025447755.1. NCBI lineage: Eukaryota > Metazoa > Chordata > Aves > Coraciiformes > Alcedinidae > Corythornis > Corythornis vintsioides. Next base: position 45 of record JAOEGS010022505.1, on the reverse strand, counting down.
GTAATCTTTTATATAAAATTACTATTAAAATTCCATATGTACTAA
>JAOEGS010022504.1:0-15417 GCA_025447755.1 Corythornis vintsioides | reverse complement strand
GGAAACTAGAACAATTTAATGAAAATGAAAATAATAATGAAATATATACAAATATGTACAAAACCAGTACCAAACCCAACCCCCCTGTTGTTAATTACATCACCGTCACTGATGCTGTGGAGGAGCTGGATTCTGGCACCAGGATTCAGGATCAGGATCGAAGCAAGAGAGCCAGAGCAAGAGAGCGGGAGGCAGTGAGAGAGAGACCTTCTGGACCCCCGAGCTTTCTATACTGGATATGACATATATGGGCTGGAATACCTAGTTGGTCAGTTTTGGGTCACCTGTCCTGTCCGCTCCTTCCCGCAGGTGCAATCTTTCACTTTTCTGCACCCCTCAGTGCAATACACAAGTTCTAGCAATGGCCTTGGTCTGCATTCTATCCCTGGTGGTAACTCTAAACATAAGATGTTATCACTGATAGAAGCAGACACTGTCTGCAAAACATGCTGCTAACTTCAGAAAGCGCAGCCAGTTAGAAAACATGAGCTGAAAAGTAAAATCACTGAAGAGACCCTGTTCGGTTTTCACTCAAACCAGGACAAACTAATAATGAAAATATGTGACCAGGAAAGCTTTTCAAGTCAGCACTGAATAAAAGCAGAACTGAACCTCATGAATTGTGAGGAAATATGATTGTGATTTAAAATAATTAAAAGGTATGCATAACACAACCTGTTAGATACTCTATTCAGTTCAGGATAGCCTTTTTTTACTAACTAAACTTTTATGTGTATCTTATTCAGTGAAGACTTTCAGTTAAGAGAAGGTTATTCCAAAAAGGAAAGCGAATTACTTCAGTTTTGCTGTGTTGCTGAGAAAACTGATGAAATAATAAACTCTTCACCACTGCTTAACATTTAATCAGGTGGATCAGCAGCTTGCAAAAATGGAATAATTTGTGTGCTGACCTTCCATTTTCTCACAAGCAACAGTTAAGGCTCCTAGTAGCAGGAGGGAGAAAAAAAGACACATATTTGTGCTAAAATAATGATTCCTCTCAATCTTGTTTTTAAAAGGTAGATGATTAAAATATTTTCATATACACATGTTAGAAATTATCTGCCCCAAAACTAAAGGTCAGCAAGACTTGGAAGAGGAAGTATTAAATTGTCATTCAATATTAAGCTTAATGCCAGGACTAGACAAACTTGTTGTCAGTAGAGACTTTCTGCCAGCAACAGCATGAAGGGAAAGAAGGAAAAAAAAAAAAAAAACCAACAGCAACAGCAAAGGCCAAATCAATCAGCACAAAAAATGAGTTACTCACTATTGATGGAAAATGGCCAACTTCTCCATCTGTACTCAGTTGTTGTGGGTGGCAGCGGGGGGGGTAGAGGATGGCTAGTTCCTGAGCCATGAATTTCTGTGATGCTCCTGCCATATCACTCTCTAAACTGCTGGTTTACATCTGATTAAAGCAATTTTTGTCCTATTATTATCCCTGTTTGTCCCAGTAATTCTGTGACTTTGGGAATTAGTTCTAGAGTGCACCTGCACTCTGCCTTTGTAGAAATGAACTTTTATAGGAAGAACTTTCCAAGATAGCAATTTTATAAACAGTGGGACCTGTGGGAAACATTCCGTGCATTCAGGGTACAACTAAAGAAAACTTTCAGATCCTCAGAGTCAGGCAAGATAATAGAAAAGAAAGCAGCAGCAAGGCCTTGAAGCGGTTAGTGCCAGTAGGCCAAGCTGCCTTTGAAAAGCAGGTGCCCTGCTGGAGGCAGAGAAGAGCCCCACAGCACTGAAGGCTCTGCTGTTCAAAGCGTTACAGGCAGTTGCTCTTCCACAAGACTTTTCAGACACTGAAAGTTTAGCAGTCTGCAGATTTTGGAGATTCCAGAGACAGAGCTGGGGATAATTTAAAAACTCTGTTTTCCGGATTTAAAACAGTTCAGAACAGACCTGCCTGAATGTGGTTTGGCCTTACCTAGTGATTGAACTCCTAGGACTCCAAGAGACTGTTTGGGTCATTTAGACCAGTGAATAGTTGATTCTGAAGTGGAAAAAAAGGCCTTACATAGCCATGATACAGTCAAAACTTGCAATAATTAAAACATGTAGGCCACCATGGGAGGAAAGTTAAGCCAATGTTCAGAACTTTCAATAGTCCCCATCAGTACCTTCTGCAGATAGGAAAAAAAAAAAAAAAGAAAAAAAGATAAATTAGAGCAAAATCATTCAGACCTCATTTCTTGGTCTCAAGGATAACGTTGGTGCTTACAGTAACATTTCAGTCAAATTAATGAGCTTGAAATATAAACATACCTGTATAAAGTCAAAGACAAATGTGAGGACTGGAGTTCATAAGCAATGGTACATACACTAGTAGCATTCACAAGGGATAGCATCCACTCTTTTTTTCCTGAGTGCAAAGGCAGCAATTACAACCTTAAAGAGACGTATAGCCTTGCATAAACTAAACCAGAGTGAGAGCTATTTTCTATCACTGCTACCTCATAGAAACAAGTGAAGTAAACCCATCATCTCTAATATTGCAGCTATGAGCATCATGTGGTGCAGCACGGCTCTCTTATTATGTACATAAAGTTTGAAAGCCTCTAGTTTGGTAGTGGTGAGGCACAGCTATGCTTTAAATGACATCATGAGATCTGAAGGCTGTTACAACAGCAGCTGGTGCTCATGGGAGTTGACTGAATACTTTCAAACTTCTCATTCCAGTCAATAAGTAGGTAATATGCCTATGAGTTCCCCTAGAATGCTTGCTTTCATCAGAGGTAGTTCAGTCTTCAGATCCTCCCCATCCAGCGTGTCAGATGAGACCATGAGAATGCATTTTGCTGTTAACTTGCTTTTCCCACCAAACCAGACAAAACTTGAAAATCACCTGTTTAAAAATGGACAGATCATTCCAGAACCATAAGCACCAGTGGCTTATTACCTAAACCATGATGACACACCGGTGATTATACATTTCAAACATTCAAAATTAATTTTAACCTGTGCATACATCTGAAATATTTATACACTACCCATTCACGTATTGGCAACAACAGCCTCTTTGCAGCAAATTCCTTTTGGAACCTGAAGAAATCACAGGCTCCACTAAGATTATTTGAATGAGTTTAGGATACAGTCAACCATGAAGATGACAATGGACTAAAGATTATTGTTGATTCTGAACTACAGTTTAATATGTTAAGATATTGTGGAGGTGTCTGGCTTATTGAGGATTTTAGCAGGAATGAACTCACTGTAACTGTGAAATGATAAAACTGAAACATATAAAAGAGTTGATCTAGGAACTTCAATGGCTTTTATCACTGTAGGATGTGAACATCTCATGCATATTAATAAATTAATCTTCACATACCAAAAGGCTGAGAAGTATAATTATCTCAATTTCACAACTGGAAACTGAGTAAGCTTTAGGGATTTGTTGAAGGTCATTCAAGAAGTCTGTAGCAGAGCTAGGAATTTTTTAAATATTAGCAATAACACGTATTTCCTAAGGATGGAATTTCACACAGCCTCTCAGCATGATCAGGGACCTAATCTGACTGACAGCTAACTGCTGGCCTTGGTCATCTGGAAACATTAGCTAGTCACTGGGCAGCCAAACAAGTGATAGAGACAAAAAACAGGAGACGTAAAAAAAATGTGGCCACTTATGGGAATGGGATATACCACCTTTTAAGCAGGAGCACAGTTTTAGCTTTATGAGATGGTCACAAAATGATGCTAACGTACAAAATCAAATACCTTAATTGTAAAAGACTATTCATCATTTGAGTAAATGACCCTAGTTTTCCCCCATGTTCTGTTTATAGGAGTGGGAACAATTCATACTTTACTGGAGAGCTGCAAACTTCAATTCAGCCATGTTTATAAAGTGCTTGTGTTCTTGGGATTGAAACATATTAAAATGTTTTCCTTTCAATTTTTGGAATATAAATTGAAATAATTTAGTAATCTTAATTCCATGAGGATGTCTGTATATAAAACCTAACCATTTAACAAAAATATGCAATTACATTTAAAATTTTCAAACTATTTTTTTTCTGATGGAAAACCTGGGTTCTGATGGGCAGCACTCTGGGAATTCAAAACGACAGATAAAAAAAAAACCCAAACAAAACAAAAAACAAACCACCTTGCTTTATGTTTTCTTTCCAACGTTATGATTTCCAACTGTCTGAAACTGCTGGCTAAATTTCCTCAGAAACAGATAAGACTTCCAGTCCAACTTGAGCATTATAAAAAGCTCATTTTCCTGTCTCTCAGGGCAGCTTCCCCTGTGTTCACAGGTCTGGCATTGCTCTTCAACCTAAGTCATTCTTGAGGAAGAAAGCTATTTCAAGAAGGGGTCTTGCCTGAGCAAGCCGTGTCAGGGAGCAGCAAGGGCTGGGCTGCCTGCAAGGGCAGGTGAGCCAGGGGCCATGGGTGCCAGTGAGGCAGTGGGGACAGTGCCCTCACTGAGCAGGGGGCACCCTGGCAGGACCCCAGCCACGCGAGGGGGTTAGGATGGCAGCCAAGGTCACTGATAGTCTGACAACAGCCATGTACAGCCTGCAGGGCAGGTCCAACCTGCAGCTGGGGAGCTCAGTTAGCAAGGCAAGGTCAGAATCAGAAGGGTGCAAGACTAGGCACTACCACAGCATGCTAGGCTCAGACAAGGAGCAAGTGTAACTACAGTGTAGCTCAGGCAAGGAACACAGGCAAGGGCCTGAACTCGAGCACAGCAGAGGATCCAGGTGAAGCTTCTCAATAGCTCTTTCTTGCAGCTTTCCTGTTTTGACAGCACCCTGACTCAAGGCTACAGAGCAATGACATGTCAGAGCTGGCCTTGAGGACAGACAAGGACACCCCTAGGAGTAGGGAAAGAGGTTGCAAATCCAGTCGGTGTGCTCAGAGCCCTGGCATCAAGAAGTCTCAAGAATTTATTTCATTGGGATTGCTTGGCATACCCACCATTAATTTTCAGAGTCATAGGACAGAGCAAAAGTACTGTCAGTATAACTTCAGATTTGGTTTCAGAAAAGTGCCTGTTGTTTTAATTCTCTCTACTCTAATAACATGGTAAAACATGGGAATCTGCCCAAAAGGAAAAGGTCAGAAGTTACCATCCTTTCCTATTTATCAATTAAAGATCACATAGCTTCCTGGTACCAAGACAAGCTATGGCATAATATGTGAAACAAAAATCTAGTAACAAATGAGTTTAAAATGCCAGTTAAGGCATTAAAAATAGAACTGAAATCTAAATAAAAATATATCTTCCTCAGAACAGCAAGGTTATTTAATATTCCTAAACACCCTAATTTCTTTTTTCCTATCTGTAAGAAAAGCTAAAACATACAGTAATAATCTCCTCAAAAGTTCACAGTATTAAAAAAAAAAATGTGTTGACTCAAATATTTAGATTTTAGTCTTCTTTAAAAAACATTTAACAATTGCTTTGTGTCTCACACCATTTGTATACTTGAACAAAATGAGGCCTTAAATGTACCAATAACATTATTTTCTAACACATCGTATACTGGTTTTATGATTTCTTTAAAAAATCTGGTTTATCCATGAATGACAGAAACCTAAACTCACCAATGCTGTGCTTTTAAGAGACAAGAGACAGAAAATAGGTAGTTCAGGCACAACCTATTTTTAAGTTTTACTGGGAAATCATTATAACAAACAAAGCAACCCCAAGAGATATCATCATTCACAGATGTTGTACCCATAGAAGCCCTACATTTAGTATATCCACTGGATATATCATGCCAATAAAGCATTCCTAATTTTAATTATGAGCAATAGTAGAATCAACTGTGTGTGACAATCAGATACCCTGGTTAAGCAGGTTTTGCTTTTACAGGCTATAGTGCATCCTCTGCAAATACAGTGATTAAAGTCAGAACTCTGACCCGGTACCCTCACCATTATGATGACATCTACAAAACTAATTACAGCAGAAGAAAGCATACTTTGACTAGTTCTGTTTGCTATGCTTATGTAAAGGTCCTTATTTTACTAAAATAAAAGCCTACTTTTGCCAATATACAGGGAAATGTATTTGGAAATGGTGCCAGCAAAATACAGTTTTAATCTCTGGTAAGCAAGTCCTAGCACAGCTGTCATACCAGTGATTACACCAACATGTGGCACAGGGCTAGTATGAAAGTACTCACTGATATAGGTCATACCACATACACAAAGCATCAGCTTGAGAAGAGGTGTAGTTCTGGAATGTGATCTTTGAGTGGCACCAGGGAGAGCTGTACAGGAAGAAGATGCTACAAGCAAGGGGAGTGGGTACAGCTCAGTCTGGGATGCTTAGGGCCCAGGATGAATATTGCTAACAACCAAAAGGCAGAGTTGTATATGATGGGGAGAATGGGACAGCTCTGGGACAACTGAATAGATGAGAGTACAGCAAACAGCTTTCATCTGAATCTGCAATGTCAGTGAAAAAAAAACAACTCTTGGAGTATCACCTAATTTCCCATAGTAACTAAAAATTCGGACATATCATTCATATCAGACACTGTTTAGTTAAAGTTTACTACAGTTGTATTATGAAGACTCGAGCAATGCACTATGCATGTATTTGATGTGTATGTGTGTGATGCCTTCTAACTAAAGGAGAGTTGAACTATAAGAGAATGTTCACCTTTAGGAATTCACTCTGGTTTCCTGCAGTAGGTTGGGTTGTGGCTGGAACTGTGAAAAAAACCTTTATTCCCAGTCTTCCAGTAATCCAAAATCTTGGCTAGCCTGCTGACATGGTGAGTTGTCTACTCCAGGAAGAAATCTGCAGAATGGAAAACACCCCAATGTTCCATGTGGGATGGAAAACCAGCACAGCCCTGAGGGGAGAAAGGTGGCAGAATCAAAATCCAGGAAGACCTGCAGGTAGTTCTAACAACAACAGCACAAATAAGGGCAGTACTTAATACACAGAAAACCATGAAGAAATGACAGAAAAGCTTTTGCTTCTGTGAGTGAACAAAAGTGAAAGGCAGTCAGACAAATAACTATTAGATTAAAAAAAAAACCCAGGTGACTGACTTGAACAAAACATGAAACAAAACTGAGATTGCCAAAAATATATCTGAAGAGCAGAGCCTGCAAAGCTAGAACCATTATCACTGGTTGGGACAGGAAGCGCCCAGCTCCACTTACGGATTCTGGAGCAAGATCCCAACGCTATGTCAACTGTTTTTTTAGAAGACAGCAGAGTGCTGATATTTCAACAGGGTATGTGTGGTTTAAAAATTAAACAGAAGAGGTAGTCAAATTTTGTATTGGCCTTGTTGTAGCTTCTGTGATATATTAACTGTGGAGGCTTGTGCCAGGAGCACAACTTCAGCAGAGACAAAATAGTATGTCTTGGTGACAAAAAAAAAAAAAAAAAAAAAAAAAAAAAAAAAAAAAAGAAAAAGAAAAAGGCATGGCTAAAATATTTCATACACTTGATTCATTTTCAATTTCTGTAACAGATATACTACAGTAGTATCTCAGCTAAGCAGCTGATTATCAAATCAGACTTGTTTAGCTAGATAAGTAAGTTGCAGTTTATGTGGCACAGGTTGAGAAGGTCCCAATAACGTGACCATCTTTTCCTTTAATTCAATAGATTACTGAAAGTAATTTTAAAGTAATACCATACATAGTGAAAAGGATTGTACTGAAACAGTGACAGACTCAGTTTCATTGATGCCATATCCTGTTATTTTATAGTGAAAAGTATAATAAAGCAATTGCAACAATGAATCATTGTTGTTAACCTGATGAATGTTGTTTGAAAACTCCAAACTAAATATTTATAATAGAATAAGCTGAAGGTAGAAGAAAAGATGGGATATGCAAACCTATAAAGAAATAAAAAACCTCAAATACCAAAGATTGTGAATGCCTAGGAATTAATGCCTCTGAAAAAGGACAAAAATGGAAATAAGTCAACACATACTAGAGATTATAGATAAGATCATGTCCAGACAGAGAGAGTGAAAGGAACATATGGCACCTTAGCCAGCTCCCAGAAAGGAGAGAGACCAAACACATATAGAATGAGACACAAGAGTGATGATTTGCAGCAGAACTGAGGTAAGACCACGAAATCCCCTGATAAAAAACAAGCAGAAACAAATGATTTTGCCATGTCAGCACTGGCAATGGTATTTCAGCTGCGAATCACTGTCATTTTTAAATTGTAAGCCATCTGAGTATGCTCCATGTATTCCCTGGAAATTAAAAAAATATCCATATATATTTAAATATTGTCCAGAAAGGAAGTTGAAGCTGTAAAATCAGCTAAAGACTTTCCTACCTTCTGTGGTTCTATGATTTACAACCACCTCAACTGATGGGCAGGCACTCCTTTCTCTGCTGTGAGCTTTTTAGCAAGCAGATCTCTGAATGTATTCCAAGAATATATTAATATGGTGGTTAAGGAAGACTAAATAGGCTTTGTACTTTCTTTTACATCTGATGGTTTCTCTCTAATAGGCAGAAACATGGTAGCCTTTAATAATGGGAACAGAAATTAATACTTCCTCTTCTTTGCCTGACAAGGAATAAAGTAAGAGCTCTTTTTAGTTATTTCTCCCAAGTCTCCCAGGAACCGACAATACATAAAGGAGTTTTTTCTGTCTCTCCCTTAAATGGAGTTCATGTTGTCTGTTTTACTTCTGAAGTTACATAAGAGTATTTATTTGCTGTGTGAAACAGTGCAATATGTAAACTCAAAATATGTAGGAGCTATAGCATTTACAAGTCATGTTTCTTCTTCTGCAGTAAAATGTTACTATTTTTAATGATGCAAATAACAGAAAAGGTTTCTTTTCACATTAATTGTGTGCATGTTTATTGATAGTATCTGATAGAATTCACTGTCTGAGTGCTGTATGGAATAACTAAACAACAGTATATGTTTAGAGACAGATTTAGATGTTTACTTTTTAAATTCCAATCTTGTTTGCCAAAGGTCTTAAATAAGATAATAAAGACATACTTTTAATTAGTACCTTAGGATACAATCTGTAAAGCAAATTAACTACTCTAGGCTTACACAGTATTTTTCTGCAATAGAATAAAATAATTTTAGGCTATTTTCTTAAACGAGTGTTTGCACTGCAGATAGTATTAGTCTTCAAAGCTGCATAGAGATTCCAGCAAAGTATTTAACCAACTGTGTATCTTTTGTCAAGCACTGGCATATGAACTAGTAAAAAAGCAGAAGGAATAACTTTAAGCAGTTTAAATTCTTTTTAACCCCAACTGGCCAATACTTCAGATTATTTTTTAAAAAACAATTAAATAAATACATATCTACATTTGCCAGGTATATTAGAGAAGATAAAGATGACTCACAAGAGATGCAGGACTCAGCCCTTGTTTCTAAGGCTTACTGGCATCAGTACAAGTGAAACATCAGCATATGAAGTATGAGACCCTTCAGGAAAATGCCCCTGCTGACTGTGATGAACGTTGAGATGGAAATGGTACTCCTCACTCTCCATCACCACTAGAGCTTTTTTCTTAGGGCACGTCTCCCATCATATTTAACCACCTATGTACCCAAATGACAATGTGGTATCTCTGAACAAGCCTCAGTGTTCAACACTATTACTTTTAAATGAAATTCTTATATTCTGCAGAACTGGGCACAGATTCAAGTACTTGCTAAATAGATATGGCAGTCTGCCCTCAGCCAGGGGAACTGCAACCTGACACATGCATTATGAATCAGGAAAGTAACCTGTATTGATTTGTTTTAGTGCTGATCTCATATTCCTCAGCAAGGTTCAGGTGACATTTCCACTCTCTTGATGAATTATAAGTTCTTATCTTTTGTAGAGACAAGCCAGACCAACCCAAAGAACTATTACTTTCAAATGAGATTTCATAACAGAAAAAGCCTGTTTTCTCAAGTTTTGAAGTGTTTATAACTTTGTGCCCCTGGAAGTTGCCAGGCTGCCTAGCTTGCATGCTAGAACCACTTACTTAATGGAAGAAGAGCAATAAAGAGAAAAATAGTTGTTTTGCACAGTTTTTTGGAAGCATTTAAAAAATCCATTCCACTATCATGTTGGCATACCAAAAAGATAAATCCTCTCACAGTGTTTTCAAATACAGTATTTGGCATGAAGAGTGATCTGTTTCAACTCTTTATAATGCTTTGATTTTCCCTTCAAAAATCTATGCCGGTCTAGAGCATACCCTCAGACTTCAAACACTCCCCAGAACCCAGAGGGATGGAGAACAGATACCCAGGTTTTCTCAGATGAGACCACTCCTCCTGTCTTTGTGTGGATGGGTTAAGCTGAGGCACAGGGAAGTGAGACAAATATAAAACAGATTCACAAGAAAAAATATGCCCTTCCATTACCTATGGTGTGCTTGCTGAGATTTGCTAGTGGTTGTGGGAGCTACTGCTAGAGGCATGGGGAAGCTGGATTTTGCCTAGAGGCAGCTTGTTGAGTCTCTTTGAGACAGGGTGACAGCACTGTACCAAGTACTGCTGCCACAAGCAGGAAAGTCTTCCAGCTTGAACAGAGCAGGGCTGCAATTTTCTCTGATTATACCAATAGACCTTTGGCAAAGCAACTAATTAAATTAGGATGATGGTGCTAAAATTTATATTTCATTATTAAGTGACTTGATAAAATCCTCTGTCAGAAAGCAGACATTGCGGACCACTTAACACTTGAAGTGATAATCTAATGAAATAGGAGCTGAGAACAAAGTAGCAACTTTTAATGGATTACCAACTTAAAATATTACATCCCTTTTTTTTCATTGTGTTGTATATTTTAAGTCTGTTTACAGCTTTCACTGTAAGAGGTACCCTGACATGGTTCTCAATATGCAATAAATCTTATAGTCAGCTAAGCAATCTCTCTACAATGTCATGGTGGCAACTTAAGTGACTGCCATACAATTTAAAAAGAAAAAATACTTCCTTTGCCATTCCAGTCATAATTATTATGATTCAGGTGTTGTAGAGAGTAAGGGGAAAAAAGATAAAAACCATGGAGTTGAAGACATGTATATAATTTAATCACAATTATCATAACTCCCACCAAGGTAATTTAAAACCAGTCTCTTGACATTTGTCTGCATTTTAGTTTTGGAATACAATTTTGGGGGGTAGGATGTCCCAGGAATTTGTTGAGAGAATCCCAGGTTCTAGCTCATGTCCTGAATCAATTCTTTTGTTCGTGCCCAGCACTGGCCCCATTCAGGAAAGCAAACAGAAAGTAAAGCTGGGGATGGACACTGTTCTGCATAACACAACTATTTTAGAAAGGCAGATAGGATCACACCTGATCAAAGCACAGTATCAGAATGAAGTTCTTACACGAGATGCACATGTGCCTTCCCCTTCTCCACACCCAGGTAACAGAATAATGCTCTGTAAGTCAATTAATAGTTGTACTTTTCTAACCTCTCTGTGTTCTCTACAGTGTCAGTCAAGCTTTCAGCTATTGAATTTCCCATTAAAATCCTGAGACCTGCTACCTAAACACCCCTTCCTCCCATTGTCACTTAGGTATTTGTATCTCCCCAGCCTCTTACCACTCCCAAACCTCAGCCTACTCATCTTTGGTTCAGATGGCACCCAAATGCCTTCAGACACCCTCCTCACAAGAAAAGTGTCATATCATAACACAATTGTTTTTTTCAGCTGTTCTTCTCCCAGACTAATCCAAAGATTACTTTTAAGATCAACGTTCATTTTAACTCAGCAATAAAATTCAAGCCATTAGGAGCTAATCAGTTGATTCCTTAGAGGAAGGCTGAATGTGACAGTCCAACGGCTATTAACATGTCTAACTTCCACAGCAATGGGGAGGCACCTCCCAGAAACACAAGCAGGTAGTTCCCTCACTCCTCCACTGTGTAAGGGTTGATCTTTGTCATTTTTTGCTAATCTTTTTCTATGCTACTGGAGAGCAAATTGCTTCTATGAACCCGATGTATTAAAGTAAATGTATAAATATGTTATATTTATATTTTGTGGATAAAAATATCCAGTAAAGCACTTTTATGTATGAATTTCACATTTTGATCTTGAAATTGCAGGGAGAATTTAGTTAGGCACAATGACACTGTGGCTAAGGCACACAAAGAAACAGGTAGTAGGGTAGTCACCTCTCCTCTTGACTTTGCCATAAAATGTGATTTAAAAAAGAATGATGTAGTCTCTTTTGTGATGAGATGTACCATAGTACTTTTTGTAAACACTGTAATTTTAACAAACATCTATATTTTAATGTGAGGAAGAAAAGAATCTACCCAGTCTCTTGACAATCAAAGTGCTTTCAGACTATTTCAGAAACCCTAATTGAACCAACTATTTAAAATTGGACTTTGATCTTGGGTTGTTTGGGGTTTTTTTTCTGCAAAATTCACTAACACTCCTTGTATTTTACTAACCTTGTTCCGGTAGCTCAGAACTCCTGCGATATTTGTATTACAACCTTTGTAGAATACTTATTTTCTTTGTGAGTTCTTCAGGCTTGACTAAAAATAAAGTGCTAAAATTTACAGAGTTAATTATGAGACTGGAGCTGATTAGTGACTCCCAACTCTGTGTTCAGGTGAAGGCTCTATGCTTTTAACAAACAGTGGTCTCAAAGGAATAGCAGCACCAAACTGAGACAAATCTAAAATCAATATGAACTCTTATTTGGATACTGACAAAATATGAGTTCTTGCAGTGCAGTGGATAGGATACTTTATCACAAGAGTTCATATGTGCAAAACATACTGATATTTTTTAATGTATGATCTTTGAAATCACAAAAGGAAAATTAAATAAACTTTTTTTCTTGAATTTCATAATAGCAGGTAGTTTTCCAACTAATGCAGCCATCACATACTGTAAATCACTTATTTCCTGGCAATTGACATCTTTACCTGTGTGATTGCTTGGGCAAGCTTTTGGCTGTATACTCCTATGTTATAACTAATTTGACCCATGGCAACATGCCAAGGAGACAATGGTATGCTTTTCCACTCTGTCTCAAATGTCCTGCTTCTCTGTGCTTTGATCAGCCTTTATGTCTCTTGTGATGTATTCACAGACTAAGTGAGCTTTTGCTTTTCCTAGAAAACATCATTCAAATTTAAAAGGTGGAAATTTTTTCTCTTCCCTCATAGTGAAAAGTGATCAACTAGCATAGAAAATTAAGTGGTGCTATGGGATTCTCAATTGTCTATGCCCTGATTAACTGTCATTTCTCTTATTTTGTCTTCCTGCTCTTAATGGGGTACTTATTACGGTGCCTATACAGAGACATTCAAGCTCTGTATAGCCACATAATTACAAAATGTTAACTGTTTAAAGGAAGAATGAAAACATTCACAAGAAAGAAATGCTGATTTTTTTTTGAGAGAGATGTTACTCCCTTTTTTACACTTGAAGCTCCCACTTACTTATATAAATAATTTTTGCAGATGCCTGGCAAAATCAAATTTTAGTGACAATCTCATGTGATACATCATCAGTGGGAATGAAGTTTGTCCTTAAAGAAATAGGTACTTGCTCATCAAATATTTCTTTTCCTCTCTCTGCTATGATTATCCACTTTATATGCCTCAATGTCAAAAAGTAAAGGTCACCCTAGTTCATAAAATGTTGGCTAATAACCATGTAAAGACAGTGAGACTGCAGAAAATGCTCTCCTGTAGGTATGAGACAATAACTTGAACCAGTGCCTGGTCTGTAGGAAGGAACACATTTTGCTGAAAGAATCCATAAAACAATAGAGCATACATCTGAATGCAGATTACTTGATGATATTCAACATATTTTTGAAGGAATTGGAGGCTCCATTTTGTGCACTAATTACAGCCGAAAACAGATTTCACAGTGAATGGATTCAGGTAAAAGCACATTCAGTGTTTTGCAGCCTTAATTATGTAAAGAAGTATTTGCAAGAACTCCTCCTTCAGACCACGTGATTTAAAATTTTGACTGACATAGTATGTAATGTTTAGGACTGTTATTTTCTTGCTGTGTAGTTTTTGTTACTAACTTAGTGAAATACAGTTCTCCAGGAAACTTTCAAGTGAGATTTAAAACTACACTTCACTGAAGATGATATAGCCACCTCAATTGCTAGTTGTCCTTAGCAGCCTAGCCAGTGATCACCTGCCCTCTCATTTCTTTCTCACCTTGTCCAAGTAAGAAAAGCTAAAAACTGCTGATTTCTTGCCCTACTTTTTTCAGACATTCCACATGTCTTGGTTCAAGTCAGTTTTGTTGGGGTTTTTTTGTTGTTATTGTTGTTGTCCAGCTTTCAGAGATACATCCTGCAAGTTGAAGGGCAGTTTTCCCTGCTCTCATCAGTGTCTACAAAGAAGGTGGTTCTGGGAGGGTTCTGGCCTGTTCAAAACACTGTTGCTTACAACAAGCTGTAGTTACCTTGAAGTTCATTCCATACATCCAGACCCTCCATTTTACTATAGAAATCACTGCTTTCTCATAGGAGGAATTGTCTTCCTATTAATTAAGTCAATACTATAGGCAGCTTTTCCATATTCCAAAACTTACAAAGATCAACTCCTTCATTGCCATCTCATTACCCTTCTTCTTAGTTCAACGATACCACTTAAAAAACATGGCTATCCTGAATAATGCTCCAAGTCACAGTGCTAATCACTGCAGACAAGCTGCAGCTTGTTGATGAGTATTTCAGCATCAGTTTTGCAAATCAATTATTAGTCTTCTGAGTGACTTTTGGCAGCAACACCAACAACTACATTGTCTATAGCTGCCGTAGAAAGACTGAGAAAGAAAAAAGGGAAGGATGTGAAATGCCTCCTTCTAAAGGAATTACTTTTCATTCAGATTCACTTTGTTTGGTGTCAACTCCAACAAGCATCAACTGGTGGAGAGGAATGTGCTGCACACCTGGAAGGCTCAGCAGTGGCAGAAAGACCAATGCCATTTTTCTGGAGATCTCTTCAGAGCTCCCCTCTTATCCCTTAAAACCATGCAAGAGAAGCTACAGGAAAGAGAGATACCCCCATAGTACTTTCACAGTCCCCATTGCTGCTACTAACTAAATACATTCAGTGAGATATGCAGAATCATACCTGGTTTATGGCCTGAGTGCTTAGACATGTGCAAACATGTACTAAATGAGGCTGTAGAAGCTAAACTTCCCTTTTTAAACTGGTGTAGTACAGGTGATAACTGGCTTGCATAAGGATACATTCTCAGAGCTACGTTTCTTCTCAGCAGCTATTGCTGCTGGGCAGTATTGGGACTTTTCTCATCTAAGACAATCAGTAGATCCAGCTCAAAAGGAAGATAAGCACAGATTGCCCATGTATGTGCTTCTGGAGGAGCATGGGGGCTTTGAATCAATGTCACTTGGCATAATGATGTTTCTAACAGGTGTCCTGGGGGGGGGGGGGGGGGGGTGGTGGTGTCACTATTCT
>JAOEGS010022503.1:0-16892 GCA_025447755.1 Corythornis vintsioides | reverse complement strand
GGGGTTGGACTAGATGATCTTCTAGGTCCCTTCCAACCCCTAACATTCTGTGATTCACTGGATTATTTTTTTTTTATTTTCTAAGGATTATCTTTTATTTTTATTTTTTATTTTATACATACAAGATATATAAATGTTATCTCTTGTTATATAACTTTATATAAAATGTTTCTTGCACTGTGCTTTGTGGGGGAGGGTAAGTCTGAGAATGGGAGGTGAGGCCAATTTCAAAGGCCTCACTGCTGAAGCTGTAGGTCAAAGTGCTACTTGTGGCTTTATAATGCTGGCGTGAAACTAACTCTAAGCTTTTACTGAACATCTAGCAAAAACAAGTTGTCTGTTTCAGCTAATATTTTATTTTTTTTTACAATTAAGGTGCAAATAGTTTTTTGTCCTCTTTTTTGTTTGCTAGAATCCTCAGTTTCTCCAGTTGATTTCAAAAAAGAAGTCATTAGCTGGAGCAGCTCAGATCCTGTTGAAGGGTGCAGAACGATTATCCAAATCGGTTGCTGAAAACCAGGAAAATAAGAGGCAAAGAGACTTCAACTCTGAACTGCTAAGACTGCGGCAGCACTGGAAGCTGAGAAAAGTGGGAGACAAAATTCTTGGTGATTTAAGCTACAGAAGTGCAGGTAAGCAGTAGGGTCTTTGCTTTTCTCAAGAATGGATACTTCTATTTTAGGATTTTAAAAAGATTGTTAACTGGAAAAACAGATTAAATATCTCTAATAATGCATAATATAATTTAATAAAATTTTATGGTATATATGAGACAGGATTATTATATATTATAAAGTTTTAATCAGGAAAATACTGTCCCATCCTCAACCTTGAATGTTGGGGTTTTTTTAAAGCTAACTGTGTAGGATTCTAGTAAAGATTGCTTTATGGAAATAATTCTGCTTTGGCAATTATCAGTTTGATCAGTTGACAGGTAGACCCTATAAATCTTTGGCTTTTATGTATATTTAGTCTGTAAAGCATTAAAAATAGCCAACAAAATACGTTGTGTTTTCCACTGAGCAAGCATGATAGAATCAGAATATCTCAAGTTGGAAGGAACTAATAAGGATCATCATGTCTGACTCCTTGCTCTTCAGAGGACTATCTAAAACTAAAAATTACGACTCAAGAGTGTTGTCAAAGACAAATTTATTATACCTATTTCTTCTACATTCGTGAGAAATCATACCAAGAATATGCATTATTTTATGAGATACAGTAAAAAGGTAACCAGGCCAGAGTTGTAGAGTCAGTTATGGAGTGAAGGAGTGAGTACAGAATCTCTCAGAACTGAAGTTGTCGATAGAAAGGCACCTGAACTGGTTACCTGGGGCTCCTGTTGTCATCAGTGAAAGGACAAATTTTAGAGTTATTCATCCCATGTTGATGAAGAAGCAGTAGATGTAACCCAGTATGTGTCTCTTAGTAGATTATTTATCCTGAATTAGATAAGTGTGTCCTGAAGGTAAGAGGGCTGCACCTAGGAGTGGACATCTGTTTGTATCAGTCCCACCTGAATGACTGGCTGTACAGCTGTTTCTTTACATACAAAACACTGTCGTAGTATTATGACTGCAAGCCAAGTATCACCAGCATTACTTTAAATCAGTAAGGGTGTTTGTTTTATCTTAAGCTATGTGATTGCAAAACTTTGGGCAATTGTCTTTTTTTTTTAACTGAAGGGCTTTTTTTGTTTGTGTTTTTCCTCCTTCCCTGCATCTACTGATGCCATTTTGAAACACTGTTCCTGTTCTGTCAGAATTACTAAATACTCCTTACTAACTTACTGTAAATATTACACATCACACACTGAAGGACCAAGATGCTCGTGTGCTGAAATGAGCTTCTAATTTTCTTTTTTTTTTTTTTAAGAAGTCATTAAGAAATTTGGGTCAAGTGCAACCTTACAGTCTTGGAGACTCAGAATACATATTATTCCAAAACAGAGGTATGAGTTTCATTATTTGCAGAAGATGCTTTATACATAGTGCATATGTCTTTGTCCTTCCTTTCATAGGCTCCTTATTTCCTCATCATGGCACATTTGAGGTAATAAAGAACACTGACATTGACCTGGATAAAAAGATACCTGAGGATTACTGTCCTTTGGATGTTCAGATTCCAAGTGATTTAGAGGGATCAGCCTATATCAAGGTTTGTCAGAAAAACTTTAATAATGTAGCCTGGGTTTTGTTTTGGTATTTGTATGCTTGCAATAAAGAACAGACATCAACTGACATTCTCTTTTGCCTAGGTTTCTATTCAGAAACAAGCTCCAGACATCGGTGACATTGGGACAGTCAATCTCTTTAAAAGACCCATGCCAAAATCAAAACCAGGTATAGCTAGCTATTTGTTGGGTTTTGAGCATGTTCTAAATAAACAGGTTTGCATATGGAATTGACTTTAAAATTTCAGCGTATATCTTGAAATAAGAGAGAACAAGAATATTCTTATTTAAACTGAAATTTTCTCTTTAGGTGCTGCTTGGGCTTTGGAAATACGATGCTTTCAAAGCCTACTGCTTCCATTCTTCATCTGTGTTTACTCAGTTTCTGAAACAAAACCACTAGGGTTGTATTCTAAGTATTCTGGAGCACCTTTTGTTAGTCATTAGAAGTTTGAGCACATAACCAAAAGCCCACCAAGGTGTGTTGTATTGCAGCCAGGTACATCCCAGTAGTTCAGCTGAACTGAATGACTCTGATCACTGTTAACTTAGCCCAAAATGCATCATTTGTTTTTGTGTTTGCTGGGTCTGAAGCTGCTGGCAGCGTGTGTGAATTATCAACAGCCCAGCTGGCAGGAGCAGCTGGAGTAATTTGCCATGTGCCAGACTGCAAAGCTGTAAACTTTTGTGATTAAAAATTCATCTTTCACTCTTTGGGATTAAAAAAAAACCTGTCAGGATTGTATTTCCCAGTGACCTGTGACACAGATGCTGGTGCTGTCTTGAACACAGACAGGATGCTGTACTATGTAGATGGTTTCATATGGTATTCAAGGTACAGTATAGAGCTTGTGTGTTTACTCAGAAAAGAATCTCCAAGAAACTGGGGGCTTATAAACCCTCTGAAAGCACATACATTAAGATTTTTTGATGGCTTTCTGTAGAATGAATTTAATAAAGCTAGAAGCAGCACTGACAAGAAGTTGCAATTTAAGAATCAGAGGGTCCCAAGAAGAGTTCACAAAAGGCCTAGAAATATAATGGGCAGTTATAGAAGGGAGTTGCAGTTCACAATATACATATGTGTAAAATCAAAGTAAAATGCATTAATGTTATTTTAAAGTACTTGCTTAACAAATAAAATTCTGAAAATATTCAACTTGGATGGAAGATATTGACTCAGTGATTGCTCATAGCTACTGCACAGTTGCTGGTATTGAAACAAGAAGGTAGCTTCTTCTTATTCTTTCCTTCTGCAAACATTGATTTATATTTTTCAGGTTCTCCACACTGGCAGACAAAGTTGGAGACTGCACAGAATGTTCTTTTATGTAAAGAAATTTTTGCCCAGCTGTCACGAGAGGCTGTTCAAATTAAATCACAAATTCCTCACATTGTTGTGAAAAATCAGATAATTTCTCAACCTTTCCCAGGTAGGAAACTTTTAGAGCCTTCCTAACCTATGATTATTTGCTTAAACATAAACTGAAATTCTGATTGATGTGACTTTCTTACTGCTCTGTTCTTAAAAAAAAAAAAATATATATTTTAATATTGTTTTGGAAAAAACCTAAGATTTTCCCAGAATTTGAATTTTGCTTACTAATTATTGAAACATTCAACTAATGCACTTTTCTAATTTACTAATTTTATTGAGTGGATTTGGTGTTGGTTTTCTTTGTGATTGTTTTTTTTTGTCAGTAGCAATTGAAGCTGTGAACCCTAATGCCATGTGTATATTGCAGTTCAGAGCTGTGCATAAGTCATTGCTCCTGGATTGCAGGCAGGTGAAATTTAAGACTTGAGTTAATGGGTCTTCAGACAAATGGGGGCTAATAATCTTCAGTGAGGATAATTAAACAGATGAAGATGGCTCAGTGTTGACTGGTGAATCCCCTTTTCTTACATGGAGCACACAACTGGTTATATCATGTGAAGAATATGTTTCTGGATTGCTTAAAATTTCTCTGATGGTAAATCAGTCCTCCTTTAGGGAAGGAATGAGGTTCTGGGGACTTATCTTTTTCTGTGGGAATGAGGCATGGACATTAATGTGAAATGAGCAGTTGGCCTGTCAACACTTCAGTCTTACTTGCTTTTGGTGCTGTGCTCTCCAACATCATCCTTTGATTTTCCTCTGACACAGTGGATACTGGTTGTAAAACTGACTGTAAAATGTAAAGCAACACAAACAAAACCAAAAACAATTTTAGGTAACCTCTGTGAAAGTTGCCACCGTCCTCATTATTTATGTAATCTGCTTTGTGCAGGTTTGCAGTTGTCAATTTCTCTGTGTCACTCTTCCAATGACAAAAAATCACAAAAATCTGCTTCTGAAAAACAGAATCCAGAGGATCATCTCTATGTTCTGGAACATAATTTGCATCAACTTATCAGAGAGGTAATGCATTTACAGTCAATTACCGAAGAGTTTTCTAGGTAATCTAGGTAATGTGCGGCCCTGTTGTAACAACAGGGTGACACTAGGGGCCAGTCACACTCTATCCCTGGGCGTGAGGCAACCCACTCTTCAGTGTAGTGTGTACAGCCGGTTAGGAAGCTCCAACTTTCATGGAATGCTGGTTCTTTACTTAATCTTGGGCCCGACTGCTCACTTCAGAAAAGCTGTGCTAGGCTTTTCCAGTACAGCTCATCGCTCCCCTTTTTCCTTCGTGTCTAGTGCTTGTTTAAGTGAACATCTGTTCAGACCCTGCTCTCATGAAGGAAAGGCCATCAGTTACCGTAACAACTTTGCTGCTTTTGAGATCGCCTTCTCTGCTTTGGTGTTTTAGATTCTCATATAATGTAGCAGACAGAGCTGAGGTAGAAGGTTGAGGTTGCATCTGTTTAGGAAAGGAGCACAATTTTAGATGTCTAAGCAGTTGTGAAACCATGTTCCAGAGAGTGCTTCTCTCCTTGGAGCATGGCTCTGCAGGTGTTGCAATGGTGTGGAGTAGGCAGGTGTTTTAAACACTGAGCTGGGTTTCATGAAGCTTTCGCTAGGTGTCCAGCTCTCTTGTGAATTTCCTTTCTGAGTTTTAACAGCTTGCTAAACCTTTAGAGTTAAAAAATTGACATACAAAAGTACTTGCTTTATTTTTGTTTGACCATACTGTCTGTCTCCAGAGACGTATACAAGGCAGACTTCTTAGTAGGAGCTACTGCCACACTACCCCATTTTTATTTGCTAGCACCTTTTTATTAAAAAATCCCTTTCCATAAGGTTTGAAAGACTTCCATGAACAGTGGAGGCAAAAGTATGTGTGTAAAGCTGGCATGAAAGTGCTGTCAGGTTTATAAAGCTGCACTTTGTGCAACTATGTACTCTTAATAAACCTGTTGTGGAGCCCCATACTGTAGTAGACATTATTTCATTTTTGCTCACTTCCTTTTATAACACGTGGTGTTTGTTGCAGTGTCACAAGCAAACCCTGAGCTCAACAGTGATGCCACATCCAGCCAGTGCACCTTTTGGCCATAAGAGAATGAGACTTGCAGGACCCCAGGCTTTTGATAAAAATGATATCAGTTCTTTACAGTCCAATGAAGGGCTTCTGGAGAAGATAATAAAGCAGGCAAAACATATCTTTTTGAGACGCAGGTAGGTCACAAGCTATTCTTGTTAAAGTTATAATAAAATATACCATTGTGTGGAATACCATTGATCTTTTTTTCGGTGTTCTTAAAACTACCTCCTTCCTCCTTCACTGTTAAAATAGTATTTAAGTACTAAGAACTGATAACATAGCATGAAATATGAGCAAAGAATACTCAACCAGTAAAAAAAAAAAAAAAAAAAGAGATTGCTTTGAGATCTCTGTGACAGGTATGATACAGGTTGTTCATAATTATCTTTACTTTTCTTATACAGTATAATTTCTCTTTGGTATTATTTGCTGTGCAGTAGAGATACCAATCAATATCACTTTAATACTGCTGCATAATATATGTGCAATGTACAGAGAAAACAAGCGTGCTTCATTAGCACCAGTGTGGTGCTGAAATAGATTTTTGATCCACACGGTTCTGTTAAATTTGCCTTTTTTTTCTGTAACACACAAAAAACCCCTCACTAAACTAATAACCTGCTCATTTCCTTTATACCAGATAACATGACAAACTGTGTAGCTTACTGTGCATGGAACATGTCTTTATCTTCTAGAACTGCTCGAACCATTGACAGCCTGGCCAGTCGTATTGAGGATCCTCAGATTCAGGCCCACTGGTCCAATATAAATGATGTTTATGAGTCCAGTGTTAAAGTTCTAATAACTTCGCAAGGATACGAACAGATATGCAAGTAAGTGTGAAAATGCATGTATCTCTTTAGTTGTAGAAGCAGGCAGCAATGGCAGAGTGTATTCAAGTTGAGGTTTACAAGTTTAGATTCTTTTCAGACAGACAAGGAGTCCATTATTTGTATGTCTATTTTTCTGAGTTGTGGGGGGAACAACCACCCTATGAAAACCCTTTACCCACTTTACAGTTGAAGGAAGAAACTTAGTAAATGGTTAACTGGTAGAGTTACCTTTCAAATATGGAGTTGAAGGTGGTCATTTAAGTGGAGATTTCTTTTGGATAGTATCTCTGATACTCAAAGTATCTCTGTGTGTGCTGGATTCTTAACTTCCAGTCTGGTCATGGAGAGGTAGAGCTCAGTCCAATCTTGGTTATACAGGTACAGAACTGTGGAACTCGTAATTGATAAAATCATAGATTCATAGAATGGTTTGGGTTGGAAGGGATCCTAAGGATCATCTAGTTGCAACCCCACTGCCATGGGCAGGGATACCTCACACTAGACCAGGTTGCTCAAAGCTCCACCCAAACCTGGTTTTGAACACTTTCAGTGATAGAGCACCCACGGCTTCTCTGGGCAACCTGTTCTACTGTCTCACCAACTTCACAGTGAAGAATTGCTTCCTAATATCTAATCTAAATCTGACCTCTTCCAGTTTGAGTGCAATGCTTCACACTATTAGTTATGCACGTTGTCATTGAAATAAGAGATTTCATGTTCTAGAAACAAATGCATACAAGCTGACCAGAGCAGTGAGTTAACTAATGTGTTGACAGTGGATGATCCAGATGCTTTTTCCATTTTGAGCATTCCTCTCTGGTTATGCCCACAGTGTGGAGCAGACTGGTCATTGGTGCAATTTTCAGTCTCAGTTCCAGAGTACATACACTGCCAGATTCTTGGCTGTAGGATAGAAGAGGCCCTGAGTACACACCATTTGCGTCTGCACCTTTGGAAAGAAGCTTGGGCACAGGGGTAGGCAGTGAGGTGTGAGGCACCTCAGAAGGTTCAAACAAGCAGTGAACTGGGTCTGGGAACATGCCACAGAATTGTCTCCCCCACAGAATGGGGGAGCTGTTGGGGTGAGTGATTAAATTGAAATGTTGGGAGTTGCTGTCATATTTCTGGAGCCAGGGAATCCTGAGGGAGAGAGACTTAGCAGGAGCTGGCACCTTTCAGGTGTGAAGCCAAGAGGGTGCTGTGGCTGGGAGCATTGATGAGGAACCCGTGAGAGGTTTAGGCATGGTGGAACTGGCAGTGACCCTCAGAGCAGGAATGGCACAGTGCCTGACAGGTACCCAGCACCCAACGCCCTGGGACAACAGTCAGCCAAGCAAGGGCCCTCTGCTCTCCCTTGCATGGTGGCAGCCCCCCCTTGGAAGGACCTCAGCCATGGTCTCCACATGGCAGAAGATCAAGCTCCCATCCCTTTTTGGAGTTAGATGTGGGAACCCAGAAGGATCTCCCACAGAAGCACGAAGCTGTCTGGGTCACAAGCTGCCATGGACGAGTGGATGCTCTAAGAACAGCTGTGTGTGCTGTGAGCAAATGGACAGTCTGCTCAGACAGGTGACAGCATTGCAGGGTGAGGCAGAGAGGTTAAGGAGCACCAGATATGTTGAAGATGATAGACTGATGGAGCCAGGCTCTTCCTACCTTGATGCAGAAATGGGAACACGCATTAAATAGTACCCAGGACCAAGGATCCCTGTGTCCTGCCCCAGAGAGGCTAAAGGTGGAAACCTGAATGAAAAGGGGGAGTGAAGACAAGTTCATAGTCAAGGCAGCTGGCAAACTCCAGTCTTGTCCATCCTCCTACCCCTCAACAGAGTGCAATGGTAACACATTCCTGCCCACTGTGGGAGGTGTGTTGTTCCTGTTACTCTCACAACCTCCCAGTTACCCTTGAAGAACAGTTATGATGCCCTGCAAGCATAACCAGTTAATGAGGAAGGTGGATTGTCAGGCTTAGAAGTACTCCCAAGGTTAAGGAAGCCCAAGCCCAGCATACAAATGTATTTTTATATATATATATAAAAGACACATTGTTATAGGTGCCACCCTTCTGAAAGGAATAGAAGGCCCAATTTGCAGACCTGAACCCCTTCTAAGGGAAGTCTGCTGTCTCCCTGGGGTCCGAGTGAAGGATGGAGGAAGAAAGCTTCCTACCGTGGTGCAGCCCATTGATTATTATCCACTATTAACCTGCCAAGTAAGCAGTGATGAACTTGAAAGTAGAAAACTGAGGGCTGTCAAGAAAGACTTCAGGGCCTTAGGTCAGTTCATCAAGGGAGTGGGAGCACAGGTAGTGTTTTCCTCTATCCCCTTAGTTGTAGGGTCCAACCCAGAAAGACTGAGGAGGACCCACCAGATTAATTCTTGGCTTCAAGCTTGATGCCACCAACTGGACTTTGGATTTTTTGACCGTGGGTCAATCTACTTGATACCAGGCCAGCTGGTGACAGATGGAGTGCATCTCTCAAAGGGGGAGAAGGACTTTTTTGCAGGAGTCGGCCAGGCTTATTGATAGAGCATTAAACTAGGTTTGAAGGGGGAAAGGGGATAAAACAGGTTTGCTGGAGACAAGCCTGGGCTGTTTGTGGAATGCTGTGCCAGTTCCACTGCTATCTCCGGGATCATAGGGGACAATAGGCCATGTGACAGGGAAGACACCAGGCCTTTTGATGAGCCAGTGCTCACAGTTGTGCCTGAGAATGAGCTTTACAGTGGGACCCAGACAGGTTAGATCAATGGGCTGAGGTTAATTGCATGAGGTTCAACAAGGCCAAGTGCCAGGACTTGTACTTGGGTCATAACAACCCCATGGCAGGCTACAGACTTGGGAATGTGTGGTTGGAAAGCTGCAAGTTAGAAAAGGACCTGTGGGTATTGATTGATAGTCAACTAAATGTGAGTCAGCAGTGTGGGCAGGTGGCCAAGAAGGCCAGTGGCATCCTGGCTTGTATTAGAAACAGTGTGGCCAGCAGGAATAGGGAGCTGATTGTCCCCCTGTACTCAGCACTGGTGAGGCCACACCTTGAATATTGTGTTCAGTTCTGGGCCTATTACTATAAGTAGGACATAAAAGTGCTGGAGCATGTGCAAAAAAGGACAACAGGGCTTGTAAATGGCCTAGAGCACAAGTCCTGTGAGGAGCAGCTGAGGGAGCTGAGGTGGTTTAGTCTGGAGGAGGCTGAGGGGAAACCTCATCTCACTCTGCAACTGCCTGAGAGCAGGTTGGAGCGAGACAGGGGACAGCCTCTTCTCCCTGATGGTGTGTGACAGGACCAGAGGGAATGGATGCAAGCTGCGCCAGGGGAGGGTTAGGATGGATAGTAGGAAACGTTTTTTCACCAAAAGGGTTGTCAAACATTGGAATGGTCTGCTCAGGGCAGTGGTGGAGTTGCCATCCCTGGAGGCATTTAAATGGCGTGTGGACCTGGCGCTCAGGACCATGGCTTAGTGGTGAGCTTGAAGTGTTGGGTCGAAGGCTGGAATTGAAGGTCATTTCCAAACAAAGACAGATATTCTGTGATTCCATAGGCTTTGCACCATCCTCATCTCAGAATTATTATCAGTGAATGGCAGGGATCCTGTGTTCTTAGTTTCATGTTTACTTAAGTGTTGAAATGCATTTTTATAAATACATATCTTGTCTTCAAAGATCCATTCAGCTGCAGCTGAACATCGGAGTTGAACAGATCAGAGTGGTGCATAGAGATGGAAGAGTTATTACATTGTCCCACCAGGAGCAAGAACTGCAGGATTTCCTTCTATCTCAGGTAGACTCATACACTTTATTCTTCCATTTCTTGTAGTGTCTGCGAAACAGAAGATATTAGAACTTTACCTTTATGTGGAAAATGGTAGAAAATTTCAGATGATGTAGGAACGTGGATGACTGAATTTTCAGCAGTGTTTGCATAGTGACTTTAGCAACTATTAATAAAAAGTAATGCCAGTTTTTACTAAGGTCAGTAGTAATAGTAACTTTTCCCCTGCCATTTAAAATACACTTCTTTATGCATCTCATTATGGGAACACTAAGATGTTTGCTTATTTCAGGACAAGTCAGTGTGAATCATACCAGGCAAAAAGCTATTCAGTGTGTGAAACTTAGTGTAACCAAGTCCTATCTAGAGCACAGATCTTAATGAGCTCACAGTTACTGTCATTTCAACACTGCCTTGTTAATTATTTTCACTTTGCATTAGCCGTTACTAAAATATATGAATGAACTGTGTTTTCTTAATTGGAGTGAGCTGCTGGTTTTATTCAAAAGTGACAGTCTCCCTACTAGGCATTATAAATAGTCAAAATACAGGTCTTTAATAACAATGGCTGGCCTCTGGCAGTTATATGAAACTCCAAGACAAAAAACAAGTTGAAACAGATTCTGCAGAGAGTATCTCTTTTTGGTAAAGTGTCTTCAGACTTGTTCACAGAGAACTGCTGAGCAGTGCTAGATACTTCCTTGTTACAGGTGTTAAGTCACGTTATGGGAAAACATTAGCATTTTAACTTTCAAGCTGTTCAAGCTCAGTGAGCATTAACGTAGATAATATGCATCCAAGAACCTCAACTTTTTTAGTTTAACATGATAGTACTCTTTCAGAAATTATATCTTTTACAGCAGATGTCATATTTCCATTCAAATAAATGATTATTTCAAAATCCTTTGTTTCACTTGAATTAGTTCTTGAAACCTAAATAAAGGAGGTTTTTGTAAATTGAAAGCAATACTTAAATGTATACATCTATATACCTAAAATTAATGGGTGCTTAATACAGTGGTCTTCTCTGTCTGCAAAGCAGCTAGTTTAAATTGAAATGACATAAAGCTATACTAGCACTTACATAGTTTATATATTTGGAAAAAAAAAGTTTCCAGTGAAACTAGAGAACTTAGAACACGAACTCACTCTGAATAACTACTGTGCAGCAGAGGAAGAAATGCTTGGTAAAACCAGTAAGTAATTCTTTCTGTCATGTGCAAATATTGAACAAAGATGAACCTTTATCTTTCAGATGTCACAGCACCAAGTACATGCAGTTCAGCAGCTTGCCAAAGTTATGGGCTGGCATGTGCTGAGTTTCAGCAATCATGTTGGTCTGGGGCCGGTGGAGAGTATTGGCAATGCATCAGCAATAACTGTAGCATCACCAAATGGAGACTATGCCATTTCAGGTAGTCTTTTCTATTGCAAATCTATGCTAAAGTTGTAAAATTCTTAAGCAACTTATCCAGGCTTTCTAAATCTGAGATAGTATCTGAACTGTTAGAGGAAAAATGTCAATTTATAGCAAGATATTCTAGCAACAGAATATGCACCTAAATAGAATCAATAATTTGCCCAGTAAGCCACTTAATATAAACCTGATTTAATTTACACAGAATTGAAAATATTTCTTAGAATTAGCATAGAAAAATAGATTACAGAAACCATCAAGATCCTGAGATAAGGGAACATGGTAAACAACAGAATCACAATTCTGGACTTAAGGAGAACAGAGTTTGGTCCCTTTGGGGGATCTTGTTGGAAAAGTCCTATAGGATACTGTCCTATGGAGAGAAAAAGGGTCTTTTTTTTAAGGATGACCTTTTTGAGGCTCAGGAATGGTCATTCCTATGTGCAGGAAGTTGTGCAAAAGTGACATAAGATTAGTGTGGGTGAACAGGGAGCTCAGGTCTAAACTCATAATATAGAGGGGAAGCTTCAAGAGATTATAAACAGGATCAGTTGACCTGGGAAGAAGATGGAGAGACTGTCTAAGCATTTATGGGGATAGGAAAGCTAAAGCCCATATGGAGTTGAATCTGGTGAGGGATGTGTAGAGGGCAGCAAGAAGAGCTCCAGCAGGCATGTTAAGAGCAGAAGGAAGAATAGGGAAAATGGGGGCTTGCTGTTAAATGGGGAGAGGACCTGGTGACACAGGACATGGAGAAGGCCAAGGTACCCTAAGCCTTCTTTGCTTTGGTCTTAAGACTGGCCTTCAGGAATGCCAGGTCGCTGAGACCCATGGAAAAATTTGGAGCAAAAAAGATTTACCCCTCTCTAGAGGAAGATCAAGTTAGAGAACCTTTGAACAGAATAGACACACAAGTTCATGAGACTGAGTAGGATGTATCCATGAGTGCTGAGGGAGCTGGCCATTCTTGATCATCTTGGAAAGGTCATGGTGATCAGGAAGGACTGGAAGATAGCAGATGTCCTATGCTATGGAGAATTGGAGAACTACAGTCTGGTCAGTCTCTTTGTAGTTACCAGGAAGATGAGGTGGGGGGGGAAGTCCCAGGAGCAGTTTCCAAACTGCTTCTATTAAGGAGAAGGTAATGGGCAATATTCAGCATTCATTTGTAAAAGATAAATTATGTTCAGTCAGCCTGATAGTCCCTCTTTGTAGAAGGCTAGCTTAGTAGGAGGGGAAAGCTGTTACCTCCCTAACTGCTTATTTAACCCCACCACCACCATTAAAACACAAAATCCCATCCAAGCCAGCAGAGCACCGCTCACTTCTACTAGTCTTGCAGAGTTTTCTGATTAAAAGCAAGAACTACCCCGAGTGACTTCACTGATGTCCGTTTGACATAAATCCACTAGAAATAATACCTTTTTGATCACATTTTTCAACAGAATGGTGAGGAATGCATCCAAAGTTAAGAATCAGAAGCCCTTCCAGGCATCATTAGGGAAAAATAAATGCATTTCTAAGGTGTATTTGTGGACTTTTTTTGTCAAATGTTTCCCTGGTATGCTCTTACCAAGAACAAGCAACAAAACCACAGAGAAGTGGGACATGAGAGAAAATCTAAAGATAAAAACTTGTTAAAATGTAAGGTAATTTCCTTCATTTCAGCATGTTTAGAATTGAGTAAATATAGCATACCCAGGGAAGGGTATTTAATATGAGGAACTCCTACAGTGTAAAAAATGCTCATCAGTTTCTCTTCCTCACAGTACGTAATGGTCCAGAAAGTGGCAGCAAAGTTATGGTTCAGTTTCCACGAAGTCAGTGCAAGGATCTCCCCAAAGGCGACGTGCTGCAAGACAACAAGTGGAATCACCTCCGAGGGCCGTTTAAGGAAGTGCAGTGGAATAGAATGGAAGGGCGGAACTTTGTGTACAAAATGGAGCTGCTGATGGCAGCCCTGACCCCCTGCTGAGCACCCGCGGCGCCCTGGGTCGGTGCTGTGCTTCCTGCGTGGGCAGCAGGGAGGTGCAACTTGGGGGGCAGTACAAGAAAGCAAAACCACATTTATTTCCTGGAAAGATAGGATCACTGTAGTGTTTATAACAGAACTATTTTTTCCAAGGGTGTGTAAAATACAATTTTTCAACAAAGTTCAGCTGTTTGTGGATTGCTCCAGTAATCTAGTAAAAGTACATTAATTACTAAACTGTTATTAAATGTAGTAATCCTTTGCTACGTGAAAGGTGTCTGCTCAGAGTCATTCCCTTTCCCTTTGTGCCCCTACATTTTCTCAATAGGTCTTTGCAAATATTTCTGAAGGATTAAAATTATTAGAAGTGAGTCGTGCTACTGATAAGCACAGGGAATGGCTGTCCTTGTGGAGGCCAGGGGACTTGTTTGAGAGCTGGGAGTGCAGAGGAGAAGCAGAGCTCCCTTGTCAAGAATTAAGGCTACACAAAATGTGAGGAACAGTCTTCACTTAATGACATTCTTGAGTTGTAGTCTGTACATTGCTGTGGCTTCTGATTGACCCATTTCTTTTTGAAAGATCTACTTAATTTAAGAGTTACAAAGTCAGTCTGTGACAGATGTCTTTCTGAGGGCTATAGATGAGACTGGGTTGTGTCAGTTATGAAGCTTATGTTTTCTGCTTGTTTTTACAAGCATGTAGAGGAAAGGAAGGGTCTTACTTCGCTTGCAAAATTCTGATAATTTGAGTTTGTGGGTGACTTATAAATCCACATCTGGGTAGAAACAGGTAATTAATGCAGTAGGTGTTGGATCTTCACACTTGTGTTCAAATGTTTTGGGGTTTGTTGCTTTTTTGTCTTGCACTGCTACTTATTATCACCCAAGGAATCAATAATGCCTTTTCTAAAATAAAGTCAGCAGTATGGGGTTTGTTTGGTTTTGTTGGTGGTGGGTTTTTTTTGGTTGTTATAATTGTAGCATTTTTCAAGCTTCTAGTAGGGTGTTACATAAAGCCTTTCTTTTGTTTGATGATTAGTTGCTAAAGGTCTTGAAACCTGTCTGTATGAACTGGTTCAGACTTACATCCATATTGTGTGTTATGAGGGTGTGTGTATATATGTATATATGAGAGAACTTCTTGCACACAGAATATGTTTGAATTGAACATCATAAATTTATGGTGACTGTTATTTTGCTATATGCTTGAGCAATAACGAAGAGATGTAGGAAATGTTTACGAAGCAAGTTTGTGGCAAGCTGCTGTTCAGTACGTACCCAGAGCAACTGTTTTCTTCTGTTGGTGTTTGCCAGTGTAGAACTTGTTTCAGTCCTTTGAAGTGCTTGCTCCCATTCAACTATGAGAGAGAAAAGGTTCTCCTTTCGGATTCTGGTGAATTACCCAAGACAACTTATGAAAATTAAAAAATTACTAGAGCAAAATAGTCTCTCAATCTTACTGAAAGATGGTGAATCTTATACAGCCCTTTGTGACACTAGGTCCTGTATTACTTGGCTAGCAGACACTGGATGATAACAGGCAGAGAGGGCTTTGTGTTCCTTGGTGTACAGTTCAGCCACCAGCCTGATTAATCTCTTCATTCATTCAATTAGATGAAGCTGTTCTGACATTTGGCAACACAACAGATCTCTTACTCAGAATTCAAAGATAAGTATAGTGATGGACCTTGCATCAAGTCAGCTCTTCATTACCAAATGATAGCATCACAGGGGAGCTATTATGTCCCCGTCTTAAACAGTGGATGCAAGAGGGCTTCTCTTGGGTTGCAGAAGTGCAAGCACTGCACGTTAGCGGTGAAAACACACTTGTCAAGACTTCTAGGCCTAGCTTAAAAATGTATATACAGTTTTTTAGGGACCTAGAGAATTTGTCTTTTAGTATTGAACACACAGGGATTTGTAAATTTAATGGAAAACAGAATAACAGAGGGACAGTCTTGCAGTTCTTCGTAGTGCGTCTTTGAAAGTGAATAGAAGATGCTAGTAGATGATTAAGACCTTTACAATTGATTGCCAGAGCAATCTTGTGAACTTGGACACCTCTTTAATTAAAAATTTTAAATGCAAAATGCCTTCATCCTTTTGATCACTTGGAATGCTTTAAATATTAAATTTGCTGCTGTTCTGTGTGGAGTAAGAATACCTATTAGTTTCTCAATGTCCACTTTAACAGCTTAGTGTAAGACATCAGATACTTCGGGCACATCCAGTGTAGGAAGAAACTGCTACAGCCAGCCTAGCCTCATATTCTGTATATCAGATATCACTGACATCAGTAATGCACATTTACCAACATCTGTTTCAGAAAATACTAGTATTTTATAAGTGACCCTTCCTACATAGAATAAGCACATTAAATTCTGGTTAGAATTCCTAAGTGAGGAATTGTTTATACGGAAAGCAGTACATAGGGTAACTTTACTCTATGTCCTCACTGAAAATTGTTTGAATCCCTGTTCATCTGGGCTGTGACTACCTGAAAGCAGGGTTGGCATCAGTGTCAGTAGCCCAGGATGGGTGCTTGAAGTTGCTGTTCTCTTTAGACAAGCTGAGAGAGGCAGAGCAACTGTGCTAGTTAGAAACTTTTTACTGCTGTTATAGTACATCTTAAATATAAGAATTTTATGTGGTTGTTTCCTACTTTCATCCCAGCTTTCAAATACTGTAGCTCAAAACTGGGAGTGATCTCTACAATTCCAGTAATGCTGTCAAATGGTCATTCATGTCTGTATACATTTCCTGACTTTTTCTTTGGCAATTACAGCATTCAAGTCAATGTTGGCAGATAATAATGGTGTCACATGTAAGCTGCACTTCTCATCCTTCCAAGTCTGGCCAAGCACCTGTTGTGTCCTCAGCTCAGCCTAATAAATAACTTCACATTCAAGTTCTAAAATTTAGGAAATTTTTTTTTTTTTTTTTTTTTTTTTTTTAATAATCTGAACAAGATTAACAGAAAGAAAAAGCCGTGATATTTTCCATATGCTGTATGGATGCTTTACCAAGTACTTAAAGCTCAGAGATTGAAACAGACCCACTTAAACTTCTGTGTTGTCAAAGCTGAGTTCACTGAAAGGTGCCAAGGTCTGGTTATATACTTACAAGTGAAGAATTAGAACAAGCTGTTGCACTGCCAAGATATATTGCAGCTGGAATTAACTTAGCCTGGAGAAGAGGAGGCTGAGGGGGGACCTCATTAATGTTTATAAATATGTTAAGGGTGAGTGTAGAGAGGAT